>MJUU01000338.1:18906-63933 GCA_002080025.1 Modiolus philippinarum | reverse complement strand
TTTAGTGGTCAATTTCATCGTTGTTGGTTTCAGTTTTGATGGAGTTGACTGGTAATCGATATCCTAGTGATAAAAACACAGCAATTTGTTACATGTCATGTTTAAATAATTTTTACGCCTTTCACAATAATTTCACACATAGATCTATTTAAGATTGCAGTAGAAAAACAGAATCGTATGCAATGCTTCTCATTTTGGCGGAAATACGCGAACCTGCATGTGATAAAGCTTCCGAGTTTTGACGGAAAGGCATGTGATAAATTCCCGAAGTACCTTTATCAGCCCGCTAACGGTCAAACTCGTATTATGAGTGATTTTCATCATAAAAGACATGCTTTATCTTGAGGAAAAATTTTGCGTTTATCTAGTCTAAGTATATGATAAATATATTTATTTCAATATGTCAGGGATACTGTCATCCGTCTAACTGGTATTTGAGGAGATCGTGTCCTATCTCGAAAGTCCCGTATTATTCTCCAGTTGCAAATTCCATTGGTAATAAGTTATGCTTACTGTACTGATTCATTCTTTTAAGATAAAGTCAGAAAACCAAATATCACAAGAAATCCAGAAGAAGATGAATATCTCCAAGGATCGAATCAAATACAATTGATTTGTGCAGGGAGGGGAAATCCACAGCCATCATACAGCTGGTATAAAGACGGAAATGAACTACTTAACAACAGTACTGTATTTATCATAACCGATGTTTTCACCAATAACAGTGGAATTTACGTATGTAACGCGTCAAATACTGTATTTGGAACAGAATACACAGAATCAACGAAAGTTAATATATCTATTGGTAAGTTGTCCTGTTGTTCGAATTTTTTAAATCGGATTCCATCTCCATTCTCAAAGTCTACATTTCTTTAAATACTATGATTGTTGCGTAGAGTGATGACGACTTTGGTATACTTAATTTTTTTTTAAAAGTAACAAAGGGTAGATATTTGTATAAAATTAACATGAGTATCCATAAAATCAAATGATTGTAGTAACAAATGAAAAATAGTAGGAAAAAAATCTAAAACTTATGTTGTATTAAAACTGCAAATGTTCATGTCGACTTTAAGCAATTTTCAACAATTTTTACTGTCCTGTTTTATGTGTAGTGGTCATCAATGATACCCTGGTTCCTCATATTATTTGGTCCGTTCATGACTTGATTGTGGTGTATAAAATTGGCTCTTATTAAATTTGTATTTGATTTAAAAGTATTTAAAATGCAAAATTCTGTAGTTTAGATATGTGTGAAAGTAAGCATGAATAATGATAGTAAATTTAACTAGATTGAACTGAAATCATGGGTGTTCTGAACAGTATATGCTGAAATTTGTACTCTTTGTTTATCACTATTAAACACGTCTTGTAAAAAATTCTGTCGTTTAATTTTCACCAAAAACTGAGAATAGAAAGAAAACTAGTATATGTAAGATATATTTAAATTTTAGAAAATTATACCGTCCTATTTTTTCTTAATTTAAAATAAAGTGGGCAAAAATCAATAAAATTGCTGAATCTGTGCTATAAATTACCTCCCTTTGAAAAAATCTGACTTTTACATATTTTCATTATCTTTAGACAGCATTGCAAAAATGTATGGTAAAATGCAATCATTATAAATAACTGGATGTTATGTATTTATTTTCATGACAAAAAATGAATATTTATTTGCTGTGTAGGAAAATTTTTACAATTTAAAAATTTTGATCATACCTATTATAATGATTATATTTGCTTGTGCAAGTAATAAAAAACAGAGTTATCTCCTCCTACCCCAGGTCTACCCCCTTAAACGGTGAGAAACGTATTTCCTTTTCCAAATGTAAGATATATTCACGATATCCTTTTCTTCTGTCAATCCTTAATTTTTAGATCTTGTCGGCAATATTTACCCAGAAGAACTGAAACTTTATAACGCAAACAGTGATTCTAACTTTCCTATTTTTTTTTTATTAATTATAATATGGGGTATATCTTTGAACGATTTATGTTTGTCTTTTGTCTTTCGTTTGTCTCTTCTCTGCACTTCCCTTGAGGAATATTGTTATTTTCTGCCATTGTAGGTCTTTTCTTGTCTTGTTTTCTCTTTTTTAATCTGATTAAAGGCTCATAATAATGTTGAAATAACTTATTCCAGATCCCTTTGCATATGAGCAATAAAATAAGTGTAATTCATGTAATTGTCTGATTTGACGTAAGAAATCTGTTACCTCGGATATTCTGGACATGGATGGCTTCTACTCCTTAAATTGATACCAAAAGTGAAAAATATTAATTTCTAACCTAAATTACACTGTAATTAAATATAAACGTGTAATTTTTAAATTCTTGTTATTTTCTTTTGAAACATTCTTCTACAGCTGCGTTATTGAAGATAAAATGGCGATATTTTGAGGATATTTCTTGATTTTGTTTACTGAAGCATATTTAACACAACAATATACCTTTGAGGACGATGCATACAGTCGATATGCGGGATTCGGTAAAGAAAGTATTTAGAAAACTCCTTCTTATAATCTAATTAAACGGACAAAAACGTAGAGCGGTCCGGGTTATTCATGAAGGTGTTTTCAGTAAAACTTTTTCAAAGGTTCTTAAATAAACATATTTTTTTCCTGAAAGGCATTTGTGTCCAAAAAGTAACATTTTCTGAAATTTGAGACAGTTGGCGGTACCTTTGTTTCTGTTAACATTTAAATGGACTGTTGTTAGCTTGATCAAAATTGTTTGAAGCTGAACCGTCTTCGAAAAGATAATTCGAACGTGGCAAAATTAGAGGAGAAGATCTTAAAATGAAAAGTTTATGCTGGACAGACGACGGATGCAAAGTGATGGCAAACTCTCACCCTAGCCTTATTCAGATGAGCTAAAACACAAGGCACACACTCCCGTAGTTAACAGATAGAGATGTATGCTCCATATACATTTCAGTTATGCTGTATTTGATCTTGAGAGAATTTCTCATATGGATGCACTATCATTCTTTCAAAATTTGGCTTTTAAAATTTTTTGTAATTTTAAATTATTTTTTTCTGACCACCTCTTTATCATGCCCACGTCTAATGATTTTATGATGCCAAGTTTCTTACAATTGGCTCGAAGAGTACCCTGTGGTTGTTTTAATGTTGTAATCGTCTTCTACTAGACTTTTTGTAGGACAATGGATGACAGCGATTGTAAGAACACTTTGCAAGTTAAGTTTATGTTTGTTGACGATCTCGCATCCACGGATCAAAGGAAAAAAAGACAAGTTCCTATCGTTATCTCTGTTTGTCTTTTGTCATTTTATTGTTTTTCTTGTGCAGTTCCCTGGTTGATTGTGGCATGTGATTGTAATGTTCGGCCATTATAAGTGTTTCCTGTTATCTTCCTTTCATTAATGGATGTAGAGTTGCTCAGGAATTAGCAATGAATTCCGCTCAAACCGGTGCTAGGGGCCGTCTTAAACTTGCTATGAGGTATGAGTAATGCTCATTGTTGAAGGCCTCATTGTGACTTCAAGATGAAGAACAACAATAAAAGTGTTGTTCCATTGGTTTAAACTTATTTTATTTGCATAACAAATACAAATCGGATAAGACATGAGCAGGAGCTTGCTCACGAGGTCCTCTCCAAATTACAATTAATAACAATAATTAGATATGCAAATATACTTACAATTACAATATAATAATACGAAAGAACATAAAAAATAAGCAAATAGATAGATAATATTTTGCATACAACCAAACCAAATCCGAATAATCAATAATATCAAATAAAGCTAAGGACAAAACTACAATGGTAGAAGTAAATCCTTCGGTTTTAGAATTTACATAAATTTAGATAATGGTAATTGAATAAAGTGTACACATGAGATATTATCTCATGTACACGTACACCATATCTAAGAAAAATAAAGAGCATACATCTCTACCACGGGGAATTGTTTAACCAACTCCACACTGCAATAAAAGACAAACTTCTGTATTAAATATTTTATGAAAGGATATGGAGTAAATGAACATGAGACCATAACACATATGTTAACTCCAACTGCAATAATTTTAATGAGCTGTATGGCCATTTCGGAAATTTATTCCTCATCAGCAGCGCTAGAACTCAAACAAAGGAAATCCATAATTTCAAAAAAATGTTAAAATGCATACAACCAAACGAAATCCGAATAATCAATAATATCAAATAAAGCTAAGGACAAAACTACGATGGTAGAAGTTAATCCTTCGGTTTTAGAATTTACATAAATTTAGATAATGGTAATTGAACAAAGTGTACACATGAGATAAGTTACACGTGTAAGTATGTTTGAGTGTGTGCATGGGTAATCAGCTTTTAAACAAAGTAAATTCACTAATCAATGGAAACGTTTAGAGGCTTTAAGAAAAATAAAAACATGATGTAGTACAATTTCATGGTCTTCGGACGATAAATTGCTTTTTAAACCCAACAATAATTTAGAATCTATATTATGAACGTTCAAAATTCTTGAAATATTATTAATAAGTGTTACTCTTGCTTCATTATATAATGGACAATGAAGAAGATAGTGATCTCAACTGTCTCCTGGTGATAACCACATTGACAAGATGGGCTTTGAACAATATTAACATTATACAGGTAGCTTTTTAGAAAAGACGACGAACACCGGAGCTGTGTTATAATTATGTTCTCTTTTATAGGACCACAAAAAATGCTTCGGAACTGTTGAATATTTATCTTGTAATTACAAAAACAAGAAAACACCTACAATGGCCAGGAACTACAATCACATGCCACAATTTACAAGCAAACTGCACCAGAAAAACAATAATGAAAACAAGAGACAAACATAAATAACGATAGGAACTCGGGATAGCCGGACTTGGTACCGGCACCAGCAATCTTGAAACTTGAAGGGCTATCAATATTTCGTACGTTTAAATCCAAGTTGTTCCAAGATCTAATTGTAGATGGGAAAAAAGGAGTCTGTAGTGAGGGAAAGTCTACATAAGGGCATTATAAGGTCGTCGTCGTTCCGTAAAGGATAAACAGTAGTTGATTGAATAGAAGGGGGTATTAATTCATTAAGATAATCGGACGTTCTCTTGTAATATATAGAATGAAACATTTGTATTTTTTTTTCTTTTCCTCCTTACTTATGTTTCCCAACCTACTTCTCTATAGAGAATTTCTGATCTAGTAAAAACAGGCTAGCCAGTAATAATTCTAGCTGCCTCCCAGTGTAGACTTTCTAATTTGTTTGAGTTTAAAATACCACAATTTTCTCAAACTTCGGAGGCATACTCGAACAATGGTCTTATGTAGACAAAAAATATTTTTCTAAGTCTTTTCTATCGAATCTAAATTTTAATTCCGTAATACATTTAATTGTTTAGAAACTTTTGTAATGATATTGTCCACATGCGTATTCCACTTAGCATCATTACTCAGTGTTACACCCTAGTGTCTATGCGTACTGCTGAGGCTTACACTTTCGCCGTTTAGGACAAAATTTAAATTGTTCGGAATGTCATTATTAGTGAACATCATAATTTCAGTTTTATTCTGATTGAAACACATAAGCCATTTTTTCGACCATTCATCCAGTTTTTGTAGATCATGATTTATTACATCTGTAACATAATATATATCAGTGTTTGAAAATCCAAATGAAGTGTCATCACCAAAAAGTCTACACAGGGAAAACAGACTATCTGCAATATTGTTGATATAAATAATAAATAGCAAAGGTCCGAGAAGAGAACCCTGTGGAACATCAGAATTTATAGTACATAAATTAGAACATGAATTTTTTAATAGGAACTCTTTGCTTTCGTTCACTTAAATAACTTTTAAACCAATGCATTTTATGTAAAAGTCCTCGATGCCATACTTTGTCAAATGCTTTGGAGAAATGGCAAAGCACGAAACAAGAAAATTATTTTTTCTACAGAGAATTCAATATAGAGTTAAACATCTCTAAAAGTTGGTGAACAGTTGACCTTTTGGGCAAAAATTATGTTTGGAGTTCATAACTAGAGGATCACATGAGCCTGTATCGCTCACCTGGCAACTGGTTTTATTCATTGTCACCAATAGACCACCCATTCATACTATAAATCAGTTCACCAGATGTTACATTTTTATTCTTGGATGAGGCACAAACTAAAATCGCAAACTTTGGAAGGGATCACCCAAAGACAATTGTAACCAAGTTTGGTTCCAATTGGCTCAGTAGGTTCAGAGAAGACATTTGAATGCATTTCCCATAGAGTCCCTATGTTAAACTATGTTCCCTGCTGGCGGCCATCTTGAATGAGGTATGAACATAAAAATCACAAACTTTGAAGGGAAACATCTAAAGACTATTGTAATCAATTTTGGTTCCAATTGGCTCAGTGGGTTCAGAGGAGAAGACATTTGAATGCATTTCCCATAGGGTCCCTATGTTAAACTATGTCCCATGTTGGCGACCATCTTGGATGAGATACGAACATAAAAATCACAAACTTTAAAGGGGACCATCCAAAGACTACTGTGACAAAATTTGGTCCCCATTTGGCTCAGTAGTTTCAGATCAGGAGAAGATCTTTGAATGAATTTCCCATAGGGTCCTATGTTAAACTATCTTCCCCGCTGGCGGCCATTTTGGATGATATGCGAACCTGCTGGACATATGTAGAAATTGTAGTTCTGGAAAACTTCAACACTTTTTGTAATTCACATTTAACCTTTATTTCAAACAGTTTTTGAAATGAAAGTTAAAACGTTAAAAAATTATGAAAATTCAAAGAAAAAGTGGCAATACTGTAAACCAACTTATTTTCACGGCTACTTTATTTCGCGTTTTGTCCCTCCATGTGAAGTTCGTGAAGATTAATTTTCGCTATTTTCAATTTCTGTGAATGGTTTCATATAAGGATATAAACTATTCGCGACGATTTATTTTCGCGATATTTTCATGCCCGTGAAAGTCGCGAAAATAAATCGCTCGCGAAATTAAGCTGGTTTACAGTAACTCTTATGTGGGTTGTCAGATTTTCTTCAAAATTACAGGACATGTAGATCTTACTATGCTGACCATTTTTGTTATATAAACTTCACTTCTGTCTTCTGCCATTTTCCATATAAAAGACTAAAAGTAACAAAAAACTGAAATTTTTACGGAAAAGGGGCAATAACTCCAAGACGGGTAGACGGATATTCTTCAAAATTGCAGGGCAGGTAGATCTCATCATGCTGATTGTTTTTACACCGTCATAATTTTGATATCCTTAATGGTTTTTGAGTAATTTGTAAAAAACAACAATTTATTCTATGTTCTATTTTTAGAAACATCAGCCATGTTGTTTGGTCTATGGTCATAAAAATCACAAACTTGAAAAAGCATACCCTGGTGATGATTCAGGCAAAGTTTGATTAGTATTGGCTCAGTAGTTTTAGAGGAATGACCTTTGAATAAAAGTTAACGGACGGACGGACGACGGACGCCGAGTGATGGAAAAAGCTCACTTGGCCTTTGGCCAGGTGAGCTGAAAAAGCTTATTACAGTGTAAGTGGTTATAAACATGTTTATAAACAACTCTTTCCGTAATTTTACTAACACAATTTATAAGGGATATAGGTCTATAATTAGACGGAAAGGAAGCATCACCTTTTTTAAAGATAGCAGTAACATTTGCAATCTTCCAGTTAGAGGGATAGATGTAATGGTCTAGAGAATTATTAAAAATATATTGTAAAGGAATAGCAATTTCTTTCAGGACATATCTTCAGCATTTGATGACTAATCAATGTTGTTCTATTGCTTTTACCATGTATTTGTAAAGATTTTGTCTCATTTGCATTTACTCAATATCCCTTAATTGTTAATCATAACTATCGCAGCTACTCGATATAAAATATCACGATTTTGTCATGTTATTATTGAAAAATTATCATCATAATTTATAACGAGAGCATTTGATAACGACGCTACGTGTGGGCGCTGAATTATTTTGAATTTTCACATAATATGTTTGTTGTGTCTCCAATACACCCAAATTATTATTACACTTTGCGAAAATTAACTCGTCTTTAAATTATCACAATGACAAAAAAGACTTCCGTTGTAATCTAATGCTTTGTTTCTTTCTTGGTTGTTTTACAGTAACAGAGATAAAGACAACAACCCCTACAACAATGACAACATCTACAACGACACTAACATCAGGCAGTGACAACTCAAAAGGTATTTCAAATGTCATGTTTAAGAATAAATTTACACGTATTCGAAAACCGTTTTTCTCGAAACTAGTAACCATTCGATATCTTTACGATAACCACGTAAAAATACAAAAATGAGCTGATAGTTGTATATTGTTATCGTACCTTAATCGTTTGTCACCAAAACGAATGACAAACTAATCAAATGTATAGTTACATCAGAAAATCCTGGATCAACAAATATTTACTCAGAAATTAATTTTCACAAATTCTACATTATCATATTCGAAAATACAATATTGTGTTGTATTTTCATTGAATGGTGCATGTCGCAGCTAAATAAATAAACATCATTATGGTTGTAATGACCTTTCTTGGAATTGAATCAAGGCATTATAAAGAAAATTAACACTCTCCTCTTGAGAGTTTTAATGAAAAACAGCAATATCTATGTTGTTTAACTTGGTAATTTTTTTCGTCATTCTTTTTTCTTATAGTACTTATTTTTTTTATATGAACTGATAAAAACTTTAATCTTATATTTTTATACCTAAGAAAATTTAAAAGCCATCTTTTCCTATGCTTTTCGCCAATTCCAGTTAATTCTATCAATTGCTAAACTGTGACATTATTCAGAATTAGGATTAACCAGTCTATGTAATCCCAAATGCTTGACATCTTTCACACAATACTTATAAATCTTTATAGTGTTACTTTGTACTTTCTATTGAGTTAAATTTTATAGTTTCATTGATTCACCAGTATATCGTAAGTACCCACAATGATTGTACAGCTGAATGAACATTCACAGTCACAAGATGATCGCGATGCAGGGGAAACCTTATTTTCTTAGAACTGAAAACTTTATTTTTTTTAAAAACTTGTATAGCACTGTCAAGAAAATCCAGGAAAGAAAGGAATATTTTTTTTATATTTAATGATTATTATTTATTTTACTATTGTTGATTGTCTTGTCAAAGCTTGTTTTAACTATACATGTATGTATTTGTTTTTGTTTTGTTTTTTTTTCCGTTTTGTTAGTTTTTATTTAATTTTTGTTTGTTTGCTTGTTATTGTTATTTTTCTGGACTGTCAAGAAAATCCAGTCAAAAGGAATAGTTTTTTTTTATATTTTAGTATTATTATCTATTTTTTTATTGTTGAATTTCTTTTCTTTGCTTGTTTTAACTGTTTTTATTTTTGTTATGTCTTTTTTTATTTATTTTTTTTTGTAAGTTTTTATTTATTTTTTGTTTGTTTGTTTTTGTTATTTTTCTGGACTTTGAACCGACACTATCAAAAGCCAGTTGAATGATTAAACTGGTATTGCACAATATATAGAAACCAAAAAGAATTGTCTTTAGATCTTCCTGCCTATAAGAAAAAACAGACTTACAACGTGTTTCATATATTGATAATAAATTTATAAATAAGAATAACAGCAAAAATGCTCCGCAAAAGTTTGAGGCATTACAATTTAGTGAACCACTTGAAAAATAACTAGCAACAACAATCGCTATTGAAAGGTCATAGACACTGGAAGGAAAGGTTAATCTTACTTGTAGTTGAAATAAGAATCTTGTTCCACAGTTTGGACAAATTGCAATTATTTAACAATTTTTTAAAACATACCAGGGAAAAAAGTTCTTAAACACATCCAACGTATTTCAAAGTTCTGGCGTGAGATATCTTTGCAAATTGAACCAGATATCAATGCTTTATGTTTATTTGATCTTTATCTATTTCATTATCATTTTCTACAGTCTCGGGCATCATCATGCCAACAACAACAATTAAAATTCAGAAACATTGATTGATTGATTTAATATTGTTTAACGTATACTGAGCAATATTTCAGCTTTATCAAGACGAGAACAAGTTTGTTAATAAATAATCACTTTGGGGTATGGAAAGGGTCATGGCACGGGAAATTCTGACTGCCACTGGAAAAGTAGGGTGAAATCGAAAGGGGCGGGGAATTTAGCCTTGTAGCCGATCACCTACGGACCACTTAAAAAGAGCTTGCTACAAGGGTTCTTTAACGTCATTTCTTCCAACAGATGGACCTGAGTTTACATCCCATCCGAAAGATGGGTTGTGTATTTATTAATCCCGCACAACCACGGAATGGGTCCTATTTCTATATCCCGGGGTTCCCTCGGGGTCAGCCCCGTTTAGGAGTGGTCATACTCCGTAAGCCGGAGATACTAGGTCCTATTTCTATACCCCGGGGTTAATTCAGAAACAAGATTGAAGTACAGCTATAGAAGGTATTGCGTTGAAAATAAAGTTATCGAATATTAATTGTCTCACGATATTATCCATTGGACAGGTATAGTATGAAGAGTTGTCACATACTTCAGACAACTTTATAAAAATTATAAACTTTGTGTGGCGGCATTCCTTGTCGATAGACATTGAATCCTCTCTGCTATACACATAGCTGATCTGAACGAGCAACTATACATCATGTACTGCTGGACGTAGTGCAGGCGGTGTTGCCAAAGATGTCACAACAGTGATGGTTCGAATCCCGGAGAGGGAACTACCAGTGTTCAGATCTAACAATGTTGGGCTGATTTTCAGACGTACATATATATATATATATATATATACTTTAAACGTACTATTTTTTGCGGTTTCTTGAACTTTACATACTAGCGGGTATTAGTTTTCGCGGTTTTTTGTCAACCGCGAAAAAAGCTACAATTAGTATACCGCAAACATTGCTACGCTTACATTACCCTCTTTCTTCTTTTAGAATAACAATATCCATCTTTAAATAGGTTAGTCGAAGTCTTACATCGTTCACCACCACAGATTTGTTTGACAAATAAAATGTGCTTTAGCATTTATTCACCTGATCTCACAAAACGGACTTCCATCTTATCTCACATAACAGACTTCATTAGTTCCTAAAATACTTTGTTGTGAACACATGTTTCACTAGAGGATGCAAAATGACTAGGCAATCATGTGATGATATTTTTAAGAAAACTTCATTAAAAGGGATTTTTAAAAAATGATAAAGTATGCTTTTCTTTACCTATCCAATTTTTATGCATTTGCAGGAATTGTGTTTGGAGTAATTGCAGCTGTAGTTGCCCTTATTGCTGTCATTATAATATGCTGGAATATAAATAGAAAGAATAGGTATGTATTTCCGAAATGGTAATACTGCTAATTAAAATTATTGCAGTTGGGGTAAACATATGTGTTATGGTCTCATGTTTATTTACTCCATATCCTTTGGTAAAATATAAGTTCTTTACCATATAAAATATCAATGTTAAAAACCAGTTTTAAGACACTTAAAAACTTCTATCACCCCGAAATCTTGTGTAAGATATACAAAATATTATGTTTTCATAAAAAAAATACTAGATAAAAATATTCAGACAGAATTTAAAATACTTAATCATCAAATTTGGTATTTAATTTTCATGAAATAAGCAATAACATATGTAAAAAAGGAAATTGGGTAAATGCCAAGGAGATAACATTATGACGCAAACTATTGTCTCATAAATATTTTCAATGACTTCTTAAAAAGTTAGCCTACCTGATTTTAGTTTCCTATTTAGATGTTCTATATTAGCACTTATACATCTTTCAATTTATAGCTTTTCAAATGTTTTCATTTCATTTGCACTAAGGAGACAAAAATTGATGAAATTGCCATCTTCAGGACTTAAATGTCCGGTAACTTCGGTTTTTAGTTGCCTATTTAATTCGATCAGGTAATTGCAACAACCATGAAATGTCAAAACGGCTTTCTTTTTAATTTCAACTGCTGCTACATTAAATTATTGTCTACGAAATTTCGATCAAAATTACCGTTGAGTGCTACCCAACACTACCTCAATGGAAGTTTAAGGCACCATAATTTTTTTGTCTACTATTTCCGCTTTGTTTGCACCTGCTTTGTCCTTGTGCCATTTTTTTTCTGGATTTCATTATCTCTATTTATTCGCATTATAAGTTGTGCTCCTTATTTTAAATATTTAAAAACACTCCTTGCTGACATAATGTGATAGTTGGAAAGGGGTGCATTTTGATCATAATTTTTTTTTCAGAGAAGAATTCTTAACGATTTATATGAATATTGTTGCAATTGACCTAGACTTAAGATATTTGATTTGCTTCTTATGTATTTGGAATATTCTAGCATTATCTTTTTTTTTAAAAAAATGTTATATGAAGGGGAGACAATGATTATGTTTGCTTAACCAGTCACCCCTAGTTTTTTTTTATTGAGGCTAAAACACGGGTAATTAAATTTTCAGTAATTTAGAAATTCTTTGTTCGAGCTCTGTTTTGCAATGTACCATATTTCATTGAAACTAATCAGTTCTATTTGAAGATCGAAATATTGACATATTTTCTGCAAAATTTTGAAACTTATTTTCCTGATTTGTTAAAGGTACTGATATTTTATTGAAAAGACGATATTCTGCAATCTCGGACTTCAACAGTTTTCTCTGTTTCATGAACATGAATGAATCTAGTAGTTTTTATTGTTTGCACTTGTATTGAAATCAGTTCTGCTTATAATGAGTTACACAATGATTTATACGGATATCAACAATTTCCATGCATTTGTTAATTAAAGTGTCTAATGATTTTTTTATCCGCATTTTCTCTCTCACACTACTTTTTACAGAATGAGATGACGGCTTTTCAATCACTTCACGGCAGACCTTCAAAATGATTTTTGAAGGAGGACGATATTTGGCTCCTCTTTGAAGAAAAATGTTACCTCTCAGTCCTGGACGATCTTGAGGTCCCCTATAATAACATGAACACTAGGTTTATATCGAAACTTCGAGCTTGCACAATTTCAGGTCAAGGGTGAATTTTGATTAATGTAAGAATTTCTAGTAACAGATGAATAATTAAAAATAAGGCCACCGGTCGACTTTGTATAAGTATAAGAAATAATAGGGGTTTCCATATTATCAAAATAAGAAGGAATATAGTTTTTGAGTCTTTAAATATAATCGATACATCAGTAAGATCGATACCTTTGTTGATATACGGTCAATAAAGAAAATATCTTTTATGGTCTTCAGGTTTATCAATTTATGGATACAAAATGGTAACAAAATGCACTGATTATTCCAGCAGCTTCATACACTGGGCTGTAATATGCTATAGTATTTCATTTTTCCAATAAAATTTAATTTGATAATAGGAATTGAACATAATTTACAAAGCACATTATGTCTGCCGTTTTTTTTTTAAAGATTTATTGCATAATCTTATGTAAGAAGTGAACTCAGCAGGATTTCGAAGCATCTCTTTCTATGAAAGTATAACCCATCTTTTGACAAATGATGTCCGAACAAAAGAATGTATTAATGAACAGGTCATGTCAGTACAACAAGGATGTTTGCTGGTCGAATTCAAAATAACAAGGATTTCAATTAAATGTGATTTTTTGTTAGAAAATCAACAAAGAAGTGATTCAAGCCAAAAAATCAATAGGTTACCGATGAACTTTGTGAGATACAAATGTTTTAAAAAATGGCGGGAAACCGAACTCCTCTACATTTTTTATAGGTTTAACATGAACAAAGTTCAACAAATAATGAATATGACAAAATAACACCAACTGAATAAAATTTTGTCAGAATGTTCAAAAAGTTGTATTAAATGAAATGAAGGAAAAAAAAATAAGGGGGTCAACGGGCAAAAAATTATCAAGCTTTTGGAAGGATAACACCAGATTGGTTCGAAAATCTGACAGAAATATATTAACATGACCAGCAAACATCCTTAACACATCATGTAGTTCGAGCGAAAGGTAGCCAAGCCATACACAAATTGCGAGATTTACAAATTTGGTTGTCGACAAATATTACTGGTGATCATACAATACGCGGATGTCGATTCGATCATTCCTAAAATATCTTAAGGAGTAGTTAACTGTAAAGTAAAAATTATTGTACTACCGCTTTTGAAAAAAAAAGTATTCATCATGTTCGTTAGCCCGTCCGACCTTTATATCTGTAACCCTTCCTAAATTGCTGAATGAAATTTGATGACACAAATGATGACGCAGTTTCAGGTTAAGATATTTCCAAGTTTTGGGGGCTTCTCATAGCCAAGGGTGTTAGGTATTGTCATAAAAGGGTATTGGTAAGCCATCCGCAACTACTTCTTATCCAATGAACAAAATTTGATCACACTTTCAGAGAATCTAAATGGCGGTGATAAAAAAAAATTACCGAACAGGGTGGTCAAGAGCCAAAGTCCATCAAACAAAAAAAGAAAAAAACAACAATGCAGGTAGCAACTACCGCTTAAATTGCCGACCGCAATGGTCCTGTCTTGGTACAGGCATTTCAAAAGAAATCACAAGATGCCATAGTGCAAATCATATTTTCTTACCCTTCCAGAGCACCTGAGGTCACTCTTTGAGATTTCACTATGTTAGTGCTTTAGTTTTAATTGTTGTACTTGTAGCGTTTGCTTTTGTCGTTGTATATTTTCTTTGGTCTTCCGTCTTCTGGTGTTCTTACTTTTGCCTCGTCTCTGGACTTCGATTAATAATTCTTCTTTGTTCCTTCGGTATTCTACTGCTGTTGTTCTAAAATTTGATTTGAACAATGTTTTGGGTTTCCAATGGCCATGCATTGCTGTTGTCGATACTGGTATGCCGTCTGTAACTGACCCCAAGCACTTTGCCGTTCTTCATTTTGAGGGGTGCTGGTGCGCTTTCTGTGACCCATCCTTAATTAATAAATGAAATTGATGAAACTTTCACAGAATCTTAATAGCATGATACATTGTTCACTTTTTTGTTTTTAAATTTTGATTGGGGCAATTTAGGGGTTTCCAGTATTCAGACATTGACTTTGCAATTCTTTGCTATAAGGGGTACCGGTATTCTTTCCGCTACTTCGCCTAGATAGTTGAAGCAAATTTTATGAAACTGTCAGGGATGTTTAACACACGGTGCCCTAGTGCACTTCCCATTTTAGATTTTGATTCATCAATTCTTGAGGTTTCCCATAGGAAAACATTAACTTTGCCATTCATTGTCTTGAAGGATTGTGGTATGCTATCTGCCATTCCTCCTAAAGTAATGAATGAATTTCATGAATCTCTCCGAAACTCTTATCACATGATGCCATCGTTAACCTCCTGCTTGACATTTTGATCTTCCAAATTTTCAGTCGAGTGGCGACGAAGTCGATCTCGGCTTATGATTTGATGAATGGCGTTCGGGTGCCAACTTTGTTTCCGCATGCTATCTTGAGAACCACATGTCATATTTTAATGGAACTTTGCACAGACATGACTTATGATTGGAGCTGGAATACGTTTTATTTTGATGTTTGTGCGACAAAGATGAAGGTCACAACTTTTAGAAATAGGACAAAAACTTGACACTTTATCCGTTTCCCCAATACATCTCCAGAACCACATTACGCATTCAAATGATACTTTGCATAGACATGACTTGTGATCAGAGGAAGAACCCTGTCGATTTTGAAGTTTATGTAACAAAGATCAATGTCATAATTCAAGATATGGCAAAATTAAAAATTGTGAAAAAAAGCCTTCAATGACATTTTTGGTACTATACGATAACGGGAAAAACCATTATAAGTCTCTGATTGAAATAAAAAATCTAATGCTTATATACAACATTATGCAAATGAAATGATGTACTTATGAAAATAATTTTCGCAACTCTGAAAGGATGTACCTATGAAAATAATTTTCGAAACTCAGTTTTTGCAGCTTTGGTGCGTTTTCTGATTTTTGAGTTTACATATATAAAAAACATTGACCTGCCTTTCATGCATTCCATGTGGGGCGGGAGAACAATTTAGGCGATCAATGCTTTTATTGCTGATACATTGTAATTACCTCTGTGAATATATCTTTTTTTAATTTATGTCACTATCATTTTATTTTTTCACAATATTTTGCGATTAAATGGTTTTAAAAACGACTCAATCAGAAGATCTTAACTAGGTTATTTCAATGGTATATTTTTGTGCGATTAATGTCAGTATTCATATTCTAGGTCGTCAAAGTATATGAAATACTCATAAATTACATGTAAATGTCTTACTTTTGTTGTATGACTGATGCCTGACAATTAGTTTTACTTTTAAATTTCTAAAGTGAATTTTTTTCTTCATTTTTAAAGTTTTTATTGTAAAACATATGGGAGACATTAGCATTGAAAATGGAAGTAATTATTTGAGAGAAATTTGAGATTTTGAAACTTTCAAAATGTACTAAAAACTTAATTTTGAAACTTTGACCTTAGGTACTGAACTTTTGCAACATATTTCAATTTTACGACTAGCCAAAATAATAGTGGTGTAGCACCATCTCCCCCATAATATGGTAAAATCTAGCCATGTGTCAGGGTGGTTTATTCTGCCTAAAATCATATATCTAATTATTAGATACCATTCATCACGAAGGTTTGCGTCTTTCATTGGGTGCGTTCAGGACTTCTCCGATGAAGAGTCTCTATGTTGCAGCTAATGAACCATCTTTGGAAGACCGGCGATTGAACTTGGTCTACAATAAACTACAAAGCTTAAAGCGTATCATTCCAATCCTGTTCACAACTATATTAGCATGAATAGCCCTATAGAAACTCAAAAAAATCTCATTGGCTGAACCCAAAACCAAAATTTAATTTTGAACTACACAAATATAAAAAAGTTGAATACCTATCCTCTGGTTATCCAGCAGGACTTTGCAAGAATTAAATATGAGCATTCTGAATACTTGAAAATTTACACAGATGGCTCAGAGGATGGAGACAGAGTGGCTTCTGCAGCTGTTTTTGGAGATCGTAAAGCAACGCTCCGATTACCATCCTGTAGTTTCATATTTACTGCTGAGGCTAACGCTATTTACTCAGAACTTAAATTTGTAGCTTTATCGCAAACAAATAAGTTCATGATCTGTTCCGATTCACTTTCATGCCTAATGGCAATTGAAAATCGAAAAACAAAATACACAATTATTTTGAAAATGGCTGAATTTTATAAGTTACTTGTAGCATTAGGCAAAGAAGTAATTTATGTTTGGATCTCTAGTCATGTGGGGATCTATGGAAACAGTTGCTGACCAGGAGGCCAAAGATGTTCTAGATGACGAGATGGCGTATTGTCCAGTACCGTACACTTACGTGAAGCCTCCAATCGTTAAATACATTTTAAAGTTATTGCAGGCCAAATGGGATATTCAAATAAATAATAAACTGCATGGAATACAGTCAGACGTCAGTAAACAAGTTTGTTCATAAGGTAAAACCCATGGGGAACAGGTAGTGTTGACCCGGTGTCGTATAGGACACACTAGAACAACACATAGTTTTTTTTATTAAACAGTGATGATCGACCTGAATGTATTCCATGCAATTGTCCTAATAAAATTCAACAATTTTGACTGAATGTGTAGATGTTGCCGATATCAGGCATGATTTTTATTCTGCTGATTGTCTTAAAGACCTATTTACAAACGTCGCTGACGACAAAATCGTTCAATTTTTGAAAGCAATCAATTTATTTGTTCTCTATCAGCTTTTACACGTTTTTGGATAAGTAGACTTCCAAATATTTTGGTTTTACCTGCACTGATGAGACATAAGTTGTCGAAATTGACATATGCGGAAAATGAATAACAATAACTTCGATATTTAATATTTAGTAAGATTTGAAATTATTTATCTTAAACTTCAAATATTGTAACAGTAAAACTGACATTGCTTGTTTTATGTTTTTCATATTTCTCACTCTTGTTTAACTTGTATAAAGATATTATAATAAAGGTTTTATATTGATATTTTATATATTTATTATAATTGTTCAATATATTTAACAGTTCTCACCACAATATAGCTGACATATTGCTAAGTTGAGGTAAAACATCAATCAATCAGGGTGGTTGATTAAATTTAGGATTTTAGACTCTAATTAGTTGCTGCTGTATTAGAAAGTGAAATCATGAATTTAAGGCTAAATAAACGATGTAAGTTTTTTGAGTAAATGCACACAAGACAAAGGTTCAAAATACGACATGAAACGAATTAATGGATCAGGATTTTATTGTTGTTTATCATCAATAAGCCTTGCTCATAACTCATAGTAAGTTAAAGACGACTACTCTCTATGCTTTAAGCTGATAATTTATATTGAATTTTGTAATTAAGTCATAATCAAAATGCTAAGTGATATTAAACATTGTAAGAGTTCAAGATATTATATCCCAGTTCTGTTTAAACAATTTCATGGTGTTTTATGCCATTGCAATTATTTAATATTTATAAATGGCAAATATATCATAAGATTTTAAGATAAGTGATTGTGTTAATTTAATTTCTGCATAAGCGCATTTTGACAATTTATGTCTCTTCAGTGCATATAAAATCTAAAAGTTTGGAAACCATACACCCAAAGATCTTTAAAACTGATAGAGAACAAATAACCCATATGATGTAAATGTAAAGCGAAAATCAGCTAAGGACAGAGCTTTGCATGAGGGTGATACTCCTAAGTTTTCAACAAAGTTTACAAAAATTTAGATATTTTATGGTGGGAAATAGAATAGGCTCTCGGGTCAGCATGGAAGCACTGACTATTGGGCTGGTGAATACCCTAGGCAACTAACAGTTCACCATCGGAGGCATCGACCCAGTGGTAATAAATAACTAAAAACCGAAGTTACTTTGAATTTAATTTTTGCATATGCGCATTTCGACATCATATGTCTCTTCAGTGCAGATAAAATCTAAATGTTTGGAAATCTTACACCCAAAGATGTTTAAAACTAATAGAGAACAAATAACATATATGATCTAAATGTAAAGCCAAAAACAGCTTAGGACAGAGCTTTGCATGAGGGTGATACTCCCTAGTTTTCAACAAAATTTACACAAAAATTTAGATATTGTAAGGTTCGAAATAGAATCGGTTTTCGGGTCAGCATCGAAGCACTGACTACTGGGATGGTGAATATCCTCAGGGGTTTACAGTCAAACAGCAGAGGCGTCGAACCAGTGGTAACAATTACTAAATACCGAAGTTACTGTGAATTTAATTTCTGCATATGCACATTTCGACAACATATGTCTCTTCAGTGCAGATACAATCTAAACGTTTGGAAAACCATACACCCAAAGATGTTTTAAGACTAATAGAGAAAAAATAACAAATATGATCTAAATGTAAAGCCAAAATCAGCTAAGGATGGAGCTTTGAATGAGAGAGATGCTCCTTAGTTTTCAACAAAATTTACAAAAATTAGATATTGTAGGGTTCGAAATATAATCGGCTTTCGGGTCATTACCGAAGCACTGACTACTGGGCTGATGAATACTCTCGGGGACTAACAGTCCACCAACAGAGGCATCGACCCAGTGGTTACAAATAACTAAATACCGAAGTTACTGTGAAATTAATTTCTGCAAATGCGCATTTCGACAACTTATGTCTATTCAGTGCAAATAAAATCTAAACGTTCGGAAAACCATACACCCAAAGATCTTTAATACTGATAGAGAACAAATAACCAATATGATCTAAATGTAAAGCCAAAATCAGATAAGGACAGAGCTTTGCCTAATGGAGATACTTCTTAGTTTTCAACAGTTTTTCAATTGTCAAATAAGACAATTTGCGTATTCATGTAAAGTAAGTGAGAACCGAACCGTCAATCCAAAAGCGAACAATCCAAGAGCAATGGCAACACCAGAAACAAAAAAGGGGGAAAAACAGAGACACAACATGGGTACGGCACAGAAAAGAAAATGAAGACACACACACACACATACACAAAGATGAACAACACGGACCCAATAAAAAAAAACCATGGGTGAGATCAGGTGCACCGGTAGAGTTAGCATCTCCTGCTTCTTATAAGACACTGACTAATAAGACATGACTGCACAACAAACCTTTCTCAGGTACATATCTTATACCAGTATAAAACAGACATGAGACATATAATCAAAGCATTGTCTTTCATCTTAACGGACTAGTGACTCCATTTGCATAACCAATGTTGCAATTCGAGTAATCTAAAGTTGTTTAAAAAGTGATCAATACGAGACCAACATGTATTGTTAATAAATGAGGAGACTTGCTTTAGTCAATTAAAATACAAAGTCCAGGTCCAAAATGCCCAACTATACTAGTATCTATCAATCTGCCATTGCCAACGAAAGGTTTCCTTGAAAAAGTAGTTCTTTATAACAAGCAGAGCAAGACAAATCTACTAATCTATTGAAATAAGAAAACACTCACAACAAAAAAATCCCTATACATATTACATATTAAGACAATATTGTTTCCTATTATGATTTATCAAGTACCATTTATCAGTGACATATAATTATTAGAGTCAACTAAAGAAATGATACAAGGATTTGATCGAAGATATAATATTATCTCTTGGCAGAAACCATTGCACACTGACAAAATGTATTTTTCGCACGTCAGAAGTAATATTATGCTGATAAACGTCTTCTTACAAATCCTGAACAATCACGGTCAATATCATTATCTGGAATTTCTTGCGTATGTCCACAATTTTTATTAATGAAATCGACCTGAAAAATCATTTTTGATAATCGAAAAGGAGTTCCTCGGTCTTATCTTTGGTTTTCAACTATGAAAACTATGTTTTCAAGCATGAATCATATGTTGCGCGGTCTTGTCGTTGCAACGTATTTTATCATTTAATGAGCATATTCGCATTAGATGAAAAATTAGTCTTTATTTAGTGATTCTTTTAACAAAATAATTATCTTTTAAGGCAGAAACCGATATCGACGGCAAATTGTGTACCTTGTAAAGTGTCTCAGTTATTCATATCAAACAATTTAAGTTATCCAACAGTTAATTGCGAATTCGATCATCAAGCAAAGAAAAACTACCATTCTGGATTCTCATCTTTTCCGTTTTAGAATTAATTTCCAGATGTTTCGATTTTATCTGCACTGAAGAGACATAAGTTGTCGAAATGTGCATATGCAGAAACTAATTTCACAGTAACTGCGGTATTTAGTAATTAGAAAATAAAAACTTTATATTGCGAAATACAAAAATATTTACAAAATTAAGTGTTAATCGTTTCTTTTGTTTTATTATATATATATATATATATATATATATATATATAAAAAGATGTGTAAGTTGTTATCAATTTTGTTTTCAAACGATTAAATTAATGCAACCGGAAGTATTCAAGGCTGACCCACATCATCAGTATTTTAACATTGTTCTGCAAAATTTTTAGCCTAATCGTTATTCGTTTTCATGGATCTGTTTTTTATTAACCGTAGCTCAAATTTTCAGGCGATTAAATGAATGCGCCCACCTGATTTTTTTGTTCGTTTTTCAAGCATAATAAATTAAGATGAAAAAAGATATAGATGGCTTATCAGTGACTTTCGTATGAAAACTCCATTTCTTCCAAGTTGAATTTTAGAGAATCCGTTACTTTTCTTTTATAATTCATTCATATTTGGTGTTGTAAGCCACATGGTATGTTAAATATTTTATCGTCTCCTAGTGTCAATTTATATGTATATAATGTTGACGAATTTCCCTTGCAGATCAAAACTTCAGAATAATTACGATGATTTAAGACTTCGGCAATTTCCAGTTCAAGGCAGCACAAGCACAGCATATGATGGAATTATTATAAACAGTACATCTGATAGTTCTCAATATGAAAATCATGACAGTAAAGCTGTAATTTTTAACGGAGGTACAACTGAACTAAGTGGTAATTACGGAAATCATAGGTACATGTACGTTTATATAAGCACTTGCAATATAACCATTTAAAGGTTAGAATGAATCATAATGATTTTGACTTCATTGTAAACGAAATAACTTAAATTATTACTGATACTGCTGACATTTATATCCCCTGCAGATTGATTACTGTTAGGAAAGAATGTCCTCCGTGTTTGACTAACAACATAAGACGTAAAAACAGACTTCATAGAAAGGCAAAAAAATCGGAAATATTCATCTAACAATCGATGCGCGTACTCGTTAAATCCTGCGTTATTTGCTAATTCGTTGAATGTTTTGAATTAATCAGAATCTCGGAATAGTTATATATAGTGTTCATATGTTCATATGCTTCTCTATATACAAGAGCCGTACAAAAAAGATGTATATGAACAATCATAAAACTACTACTCCAAGAAAATGAGAGTGAAACACTTAACGATGACAACTCATGAATTCTATGGTCGCATTTGCCGGTTGGTTGACAAGTATAATGTTATAGATTTGCAACTTCGGACTGAAGTTTTACATATATATAGTACCAAGTCATTTCTTCAAATAATTTGACTTCCCCTGGTTGAGATTACACATTAGATACTATATCATTCTCAGATGACGAATGATGCATGCATACATGAATCATGAGACTCTAATTCTCTCGGCACACTCGAATTATTTCTGAGACATGTGGGAGATCATGCATCTTGGGTCTCATAGCTATATCTGTTGAATGGCATGTGAGATCTAAATGTCTGTATATTGCGCTTCATTTTATTTTATTAGTCCTTTTAGTGATTTCAAGATGAAAAACAGTAAATCACAAAGTTGTTCCGTTGCTTGATTTTACCTTTATTGTTATACAGATGTGTCTCAAAGTACCACTGAATAAACAAATGAAGGGATATGGAGTAAATGTACTTGGGACAAAATCCCTATAATTACGTGGTAAGATTAAGCAAATGGAACAACGCTTTGGTTGTTGTTCTTCATCTTGAAGTCACCATGAGGCCTTCAACAAAGAGCAAACGCTCTTACCTCACAGTAAGTTCAAGACGGCCCCTAGCACCGGGTTAAGCGGAATTCACTTGCTGAATGTCGAACAACGCCGCATCCATGCCCTTTATTTCATTATTTTTGATGGATGCGAAGTACATTAATCAACGTTCCTGGTTTCAAATTTCCAAATGGGATTCACCTTATACTTACAATCGATATTTATTTATTTACAGGACTGGTAATAGTAATGAGTATGCAAATGTCCATGCAGTAGGAGATTAAAGCTTTTTGATGGATTTAATCTCACATCGACAAAAATCAATAAAAACTACATTATAATGATAATGTTAACTATAGACTAAAATAATGGCGGAACGAAAGTTTGGGGACTCAAAGAACCGTTTTCAACGAATAATATCAGTATGGATAGTGTTACTTTACATACACATTGTATTTTTAAATCTATATTATTATTATTTTTTTATTGGTGGACTGATGGTCATACAGTGCTTTGGTGCTTGCAATAAATCAATTGTATTACAATGTTGCAAACTTTCTGTGTTGCCGTTTTTGTAATGTCGTCGGATTTCGATTTTTGTAGTCTTTGCTTCCCTTGTTCCTTCGGTATTCTACTGCCGTTGTTTGCAATATGCAAGTGCATGAAGTTTGATTCAAACTAAGATGTATCTCCCGCCTGTGTAGGTCTGTCTTTGAATAGTTTTGATTTTTCTATTTAGATCTTATTGGTAATTTGTTCTCTGTCAGGTTTTACGGTTTATTAATTTCCAAATGATTTGTTTTAATTTCCACTAGAAAAATTTGAGTTAAGACATGACCTTACACAGAAACTGAATTCCTAGTAACAGTGTCTTGTTATTAATAACCATTTGATGGACGCCTCTTCTGTAGGAATGATAGTACCAAGGATTTTCACCAGCCAAAAAGCTAGTGTTTCGGTGCTAGCTAGAGAACGATTTTATTTAGAAACATGCAATTAACAATGGAACGATATGGGGTAAAACGTTTCTGAAAATACGTGGTAAAACAAGGAATGGAACAATGTTTTTATCGTTGTTCTTCCTCTTGAAGTCACCGTGATGAATTTTATTCACACCTAATAGTAAGTTCAAGAAAATCAAAAGCACAGTTTTGGAGGAATTCATATATCAAACCACAGGGCACTCATCGAAACAATTGCGAGAAAACTTTCTGGTAATTTGTTTTCTATCAATTTTTCCACATATTTCAGTTGCTTTGGTATAAATAGATTTAATTTGGAAACTTGCCGTATCTAAATTTATGAAATCTGTTTAAAACTAAAGAGGGCCTCTCTCTTGCATACATCTGTCCTTAACTGATTTTGCTTTTCAATTTAGATCTTATAGGTCATTTGTCTATTTTCAGGTTTTGCACATATTTCCATTTATGCATTTTTGTTTTGATTTGATTTTCACTGAAGGGACATAATTTGACGAATTGGCCATATGCAGAAACTTCCGTATTTCATTAAGCAGTTACAGGATTGCAATGAGGTCAATACATGGATTCATAGACCCGATTAAAATAACAATATTTCATACAGAGCAGTAATTTTAATACATAATTTATTGCTAATTCTTAATTCTTAAACAAATATTGTCTAATTATATAATTATTCATCGAAATCAATTTTGCATCCGATTCGAGCAAATGAAGAAACATGAGAAGAAAGACCATTTATAACACGTTCTTTGGGATATATTTTTTATCTTGCTTTTGTTTTATTTCCCATAAAGAATTGATTTTTCCGAAGTCGACAAGAATTATTATTACATAATGATTATAATAGTGTAAATCTGTTTGATGAAAACTTGTCACATGATATTCAATTAAAAATCGAACTGACTCGCTTTCACTTTCACTTTCATTTCTCAGGTCTGCTTAAAAACAATATTGTTTCGCGAAATCTATTTTGAGAATCTATTTAAATGGCCAATGAAAAATATACTTACACGGAGTCACGAGACTTTCGGCCAATTAAAAGGCTCTATTATTAGTAAGTTCGGAAAGCCCAACATAACAAATAACAAAATGGCATTAGGCTAGCAGCAGAGGTTTGTTATTCTGTGTTCCCATTAGAATCATTTTGCAACAAGTAGACAGCTTTTTACAAATACCCGGAATGTGATTAAAATTAAGATGATGCGATACACAATCGGGGTATGCGTTTTAGCAATTCTGCAATTTTCATCTCAATTTCTAGAGCTTCTTTACTAAACACAGGGAATCAGATCGAGTCGTAGTAACACAAGGTGGGTTTTGTTCATTTATTATTTCCCTAAAAGACTCTAAGGACGCAAATTTCAAATTCCCATGATAATATGTCACGAAAAAAATCTAAACTTTGAAAAAGACGTGTACATATGTTGCAGAATCGAGTAATTTTCATTACATGTTATATCAATGACAAATGTCATAAACATAAAATAATGTACTGGTAGCTGCCTGACGCATTCATATTTGAATGAAGAGATCGGAAAAAATGTACAATTATCGTTGACAATTTTCCAAGATATGTTATCCTGAAAGAAAATTGTTGAAAAACCTTAAAATTACCATGTAAGCTGAATATTATGTGATGAAACCAAAAAAATTTAATATTAACCTCCGGCGTCGGTCAATATCAATTGTAAGGCCTATTAAAATTCATATCGACCTCGGGACGGGACGGCATGAATCATTTCACGTCCATAACAGTTCACGTCCAGGTATTCTTCATTTGACAAATACAATTTGCCAATTGACGAGAAAGTACTCGTCATTTAATGATGAGCAGAATAATCAATGAATTAATAGATAATTGAAATTTTCGGCCGATACGAAACGAATTCAATCATGATAACGCAATTTTATATACATTGTTGTAACATCTATATTGACAATGACTTGGAACAGTCTGATTCTTAAATTTAACCAAAAGAAAAAAGAAATCCGTTCATTGAAAAATAAGTAGTCAAATTTCCTCTGTTTTCTTCAAAACTCCACGAAAATGAAGTAAACGAAAAAAAAAATCGATCAGTTTTAAATAAATAATCATTTTTGTTATGGACTGTCCAGAGAGAAACTTTTCTCTACAATACCATTTTGTTCAAAAGTCTACAAAAATGAACAATTTTGATTAAAAAAACATCTGTAAATTTTCATTTCAGTCATAACAATTGTAACTTTACTTTTATGCATTATGTTGTTTAAAATTCAATGAAAATGAGAAATTTTGACAAAAAATAAATTGTAAATTTTCATTTTAATCATTACCAAAGTACCGGTTAGGGTGAAACTTTCCTTTTACACTATATTGTGTTCATAATCCCATCAAAATTAACAATTTTGATAAAAAAAAATAATAAAAAAAAACAACAATTGAAAGTCTTCATTTTAGTCAAATGTACCGATAAGTGGGAAACTTTTCTTTTAGATATCATTTTGTTCAAAATTCCAATAAATTTTAAAAAAATAGAAAATCAGCTTTTAATATTCAATTGAGTCATTGCATTAACACAAGTCAGTGCAAAACTTTCCTTTTATACATATTTTTTTTTCTCCAAAATTCCACATAATGATAAATTTTTACAAAAAAATTCACTTGAGTCCTCATTTTTACAGATTCTGCTTAAATCTAAGGAGTATCTCCCTCATGCATAGCTCTGTCCTTGGCTGAATTTTGGCTTTTCTATTTAGATCCTTTTGTTTATTTGTTCTCTATCAGCTTTCACACGTATTTCGGTTGATGGACTTCCAAATGTTTTGGTTTGATCTGCACTGATGAAACATAAGTTGTCGAAATGCGCATATGCAGAAAATAAATTCACAGTCACTTCGGTATTTTGTTATTTACTCATAACGAAAGTACCGGCCAGTGTGAGACTTTCCTTGTTCAAAATTCTTTCAAAATGAACACCGCCGTGCGCGGTCCCGGCTTATGAATAGGCCCGGAGCGTCCTCTGAGCTTGGAGTATGAGTCTTCCTAACAGAGGACCCCGAGGGAACCCCGGGATATAGAAATAGGACCTAGTATCTCCGGCTTGCGGGGTGTGACCCCTCCTAAACGGATGCTGACCCCGAGGGTCCCGGGATATAGAAATAGGACCCATTCCGTGGTTGTGCGGGATTGATAAATACACAACCAATCTTTCGGATGGGATGTAAACTCAGGTCCACGTGTTGGAAGAAACGCCACGCTTCCTGCACGTTAAAGAACCCTTGTAGCAAGCTCTTTTGGGGTAGTCCGTAGGTGATCGGCTACAAGGCTAAATTCCCCGCCCTTCACGATTTCACCCTACTTTTCCAGTGGCAGTCAGAATTTCCCGTCCCATGGCCCTTTCCATATCCCAAAGTGATTATTTATTAACAAACTTGTTCTCGTCTTGATATAGCTGAAATATTGCTGAGTAGACGTTAAACAATATTCAATCAATCAATCAATCAATCAAAATGAACAATGGGCCATGGGCTGAAATCACTTTCCGTGCACCCCCCACTTATGATCAAAACCGATTTTTATTCAGTCCTTTTATATCCCCTCTTCAAAATAAAACTTGTTAACACGAATATAACCTGCACGCACAGACAGTATAGGACCACTTTTATAGTACACCAGACAAAATTCTTGTATTTTAGTTTTATTCTTTATTTTATCTTTTAAGCTCCATAATTTTTATGTAGATAAGTTAGATGTACTGAAATTTGGTATGAAATTGAAGCTTATTTAATATACTTTACAATGAATACATGTTTGGGCACATTACGCTATTTTTATGATCTGGGGATGCAAAAGAATTACCCCTCCCCCTGCCAAAAAGAGCGAAAATGGCGATTTTTAAGCTTTCACTTCCTTTCAGATAATTAAATCTCATCATTTGATCTAGTTGTTATGCCTAATATATCAGTTGTGATACAATTTTGAAAAATAAGACCATTTAAGTCCTTAACATTTTGATTTTTGGTATAACATTTTTGAAAAATGGAAATTTTCCGAATTTTATATATTTTCACAATTTTGTCTTTCTTACTTCTGGATCGTATAAATTTGAATATATATTTAATAATTGTCAATGCAATAATGATTTATGATATGTAAGCAACAAATTGCGTGAAAAAAATTTTAGAGTCAGACTTATTGTGGGATCAGAAATGCCATAATTTGCACCCCTCCCTCCATATATAACAAATAAGATCATGCGCGTAGTTTATGGGCAGTTATACTACAATTAAACTTTGAATTTTGTATTATTCATAAATGCTGAAAATTCCCTTTTTTTACGGAAATCGCCCAAAATATTCAATTTTATCCATATTTTCTGCGTTAAAATTGCATATTGCGATATATCAAATGCATTTTTTAAAGGAAAGTAAAAATATTAGTATGTTTTTATCATATATATGTACAGACAGACATATTTTTGGCATTTTTTAGAATCATTTTCTTGGGGCAGGGGTAAAATTTTCGGTATTTAGAGTAACATTTTACACCCCTGGTTTTTCTACACATTGTTTTAAGATAACTTATATATCCCAAAGAACAATGAATAGGCATACATGCAGATAAATCCTCCAGATTTGACACATATAACTATTTAAAAGCGAATTATGGACAATCCTGAAATGCTGAAAATTCCGATTTTTCATCAATTTTGTACCAAATATTTATTTTAATCTGCAAAGTGGTAGTTAAAATGACAAATCATAATAAGATAATTCAACATTTTAATATCCAATGCAGACTTTGCGGGTTTTGGCTATTTTTATGCGAATAGACAAAAAATGACTACTTTAGGGTGAATTTGTTGACGGTAGGGGTAAGATTTTAGGTATTAAGAGTCACATTTAACACTCTTTGCTTTTCTAAACAATGTTTTAAGACAACTAATGTATCGCACAGAACAATTCAATGACATAGCTGCCGTAGTATCCTTCCGATTTGACATATCTTACGACTTAACAATGAACGTTGGACCAATTTGCAAAACAGAAAATCCCCATTTTTCATCAATTTGGGGCAAAATATTGAGTTTAAGTCAACAAATGGCCGTTAAAATACCATATCATGATGTTTATTTATGCAACATTGTCATATATAATACACATTATTCGTGTTCTAGTTATTTTTATACGAACAAAGACAAAAAATTGACAATTTTAGGGAAAATTTGTTGGGGTAGGGGTAAGATTTTCGGTATTTAGAGTCGCATTAAATACTCCTTGATTTTCTAGACACTGTTTCCAGACAACTAATATATCCCTTAGAACAATTAATTGGCAAATCTGCAGATATTTCCTCCAGACCTGCCATATATAACGGGTTAACAGTGAACTTTGACCAAATCTGAAACGCTGAAAATACCCATTTTTCCTCAATTTCGGGCACAATGTTGAGTTCAAGTCAACAAAAGGCTGTTAAAATATCAAATCGTGATGTAATGCATGCAATATTGCCAGATTGAACACACATTTTGCGTGTTTGAGTTAATTTTATGCGAACATAAACAAAAAGAAATTGACAATTTAAAGGAAAAATTGTTGGAGTAGAGGTAATATTTTCGGTATCCAAAATCACATCAAACACACCTTGTTTTTCTAAACAATGTTTTAAGACAACTAATGAATCACTTAGATCAATTAGATGGCAAATCTGCAGATATATTCTTTGGGTCCGTGTTGTTCATCTTCGTGTGTGTGTGTCTTCATTTTTCTTTTCTGTGCCGTAGCCATGTTGTGTCTCTGTTTTTTTCTTCCTTTTTTGTTTCTGGTGTTGCCATTGTCCTTGGATTGAGCGCTTTTGGATTGACGGTTCGGCTCTTACTTATATTACATATTTAACGAGTTAACAGTGGACTTTGGACAAATTTGAAATCTTGAAACGTAAGTGAGAACCGAACCGTCAGTCTGAAAAGAACAATATAAGGACAATGACAATGTCGGAAAAACGAAGAAACGAAGACATAACATGAGCACGGCACAGAAAAGAAAATGAAGACACGTACAAAAAAATCATGGGTGAGATCAGGTGCACCGGTAGAGTAGGCATTCCCATTTTTCATTAATTTTGGTATTAATATTGGGTTTAAGTCGATTGATTTATTGATTGAATATTGTTTAACGTCTACTCAGCAATATTTCAGCTATATCAAGACGAGAACAAGTTTGTTAATAAATAATCACTTTGGGGTATGGAAGGGGCCATGGGACGGGAAATTCTGACTGCCACTGGAAAAGTAGGGTGAAATCGTCAAGGGCAGGGAATTTAGCTTTGTAGCCGATCACCTACGGACCACCCCAAAAGAGCTTGCTACAAGGGTTCTTTAACATGCAGGAAGCGTGGCGTTTCTTCCATCACGTGGACCTGAGTTTACATCCCATCCGAAAGATGGGTTGTGTATTTATTAATCCCGCACAACCACGGAATGGGTCCTATTTCTATATCCCGGGACCCTCGGGGTCAGCCTTCGTTTAGGAGGTGTCACACCCGTAAGCCGGAGATACTAGGTCCTATTTCTATATCCCGGGGTTCCCTCGGGGTCCTCTGATAGGAAGACTCATACTCCAAGCTCAGAGGATGCTGCGGCCTTATTCATAAGCCAGGACCGCGCACGGCGGGGTTTAAGTCGACAAATGGCTGTTAAGGTAGCAAATTATAAGGTAATTCATGCAACTTTGTCATATCCAACACACATTTTGCGTGTTCTGGTTATTTCTATGCGAAAATAGAGAAAAAATAGACAATTTTAGGAAAAATCCGTTGGGGTAGGGGTAAGATTTTTTGTATTCAGAGTCACATTAAACACTCCTTGTTTTTCTAAGTTATCTTTTAAGACAATTTATATATCCCTAAGAACAATTAATTGGCATATCTGCATATCTGCAGATATATCCTCGAGATTTTGAATGTATAACGATCTAACAGTCAACAAATGGCAGTTAAAATACGAAATCACAAGATAATTCATGCAACCTTGTCGTATACAACACACAATTTGCGTGTTCTGGTAATTTTTAAGCGAACATAGACAAAAATTTGACAATTTTAGAGTAAATTTCTTGGGGTAGGGGTAAGTTTTATTGATGTAGGAAGTTTATAATACTTCAAACCTGCCGTAATTTGTAACGGTTGTTAGAAAACAATTCCAAGAATTATGAAATGAAAAACATACTGGTTTCTAAGGACCGTTGAACTTACACAAGTAAGTGAGAACCGAACCGTCAGTCTGAAAAGAACAATCCAAGGACAATGGCAACGTCGGAAAAACGAAGAAACGAAGACACAACATGAGCACTGTACAGAAAAGAAAATGAAGACACGCACATATACAAAAATGAACAACACGGGCCCAAAAAAAACCATGGGTGAGATCAGGTGAGATCAGGTGCAGGTGAGATCAGGTGAGAACAGATTTCGAGATTAATTGATTGATTGAATATTGTGTAACGTCTACTCAGCAATATTTCAGCTATATCAAGACGAGAACAAGTTTGTTAATAAATAATCACTTTGGAAAGGGCCATGGGACGGGAAATTCTGACTGCCACTGGAAAAGTAGGGTGAAATCGTCAAGGACGGGGAATTTAGCCTTGTAGCCGATCAGCTACGGACCACTCCCAGAAGAGCTTGCTACAAGGGTTCTTTAACGTGCAGGAAGCGTGGCATTTCTTCCAACACGTGGACCTGAGTTTACATCACATCCGAAAGATGGGTTGTGTATTTATTAATCCCGCACAACCACGGAATGGGTCCTATTTCTATATCCTGGGACCCTCGGGGTTAGCCTTCGTTTAGGAGGGGTCACACCCCGCAAGCCGGAGATACTAGGTCCTATTTCTATATCCCGGGCTTCCCTCGGGTCCTCTGTTAGGAAGACTCATACTCCAAGCTCATAGGATGCTGCGGGCCTATTCATAAGCCGGGACCGCGCACGGCGGCTAGGCAGTTGGAAGCAACATTGGTGACAACAGTCTCAAGTAGACCCCTTTGAAAATGTGTCTGGCAAGTCTACATCACATTAAATATGACCGCCAAGGGGGAGCATAGTTTTACATTACACCATGTGGGAAAGCATTAAAGATCTTTTCCTCTGAAACAAAAAAGCAAATTGAATCGTACTTGTTCACAATATTCTTTGGTCTTTAATTTCCCTTTAAAAATGTCTGTCAAGTCTGCACCTCCTAATAGACTGCCAACAGTTGGGAACTTAGCGTACAAATGTAACATTGGAACCTACGGAAAAACGCGTCGACAGATCTTTTTCTTTGAAAACTATTAGGCCAATTGGGACCAAACTTGTTACCTTAGTTGCCCCCTTCAAAAATGTGACCAGTAAGTCTTCACCAGATCCAAAATCGTGGCCAATATCAGGATATATAGTTCAAATTTAAAGCAAGTAACATCAAGTTGAAAAGGAGGCTCTTTATAATTAGGTTATTTGGACTATCTCAAGATGTCAGCTATGAACCAGGGGAGCGATACAGGTTCAGTCGCTTGGCCTCTAGTTTTTATATTGGACAAACTTCGGTATCTTTCACAAAGGTATCCTCCTGTTAGAGTCTTCAAGTTGTTTAGAACTCAGTGTTCTTGTATCGATGTAGATTTTGATTGAAACAGGATATCGGGATGTCTGCTCTTGACCATTGTTTTAATTTGAAAGTCTTGATACTCTTTGAACTGAAAACAAAATCTGTATATATTTTTCTTAGTCCGTGAAACTAACATTTATGCCATAGTATGAAATAAAAAATAACTTGAGTTTTGTTCGTGTTTGTTATCACTCAGACAACTTGAGAAGTATGCATGGACATCTGTTAAGCAAATTTAGATCGAACTATCTTTCCATTTTAGATTGCATTGTGCAAAAATTATCATTATAGTTGCTTTTCATAATATCACTGAATATTAACTCGAACGTGAACTCGAATTTTAACTGTAACTCGAAATGTAACTCGTTAGATGGTCCTAGGAAATTAACAATCCGGGTTAAATATAACTCGACTTTTAACTAGAACCGTAACTCGAACTCGAACTTTTACTCGAACTTTAACTCGAACTCGATGGTTATCCACCCTGCAATTATTAACGTTGATGTTCTAATCATAGGTATAACGGAGAGGAAATTCAGTTCACCAAATTTGTGTACGAGTACTCTAACTTTCATAAATGACTCTGTTCTCAATCTAGGTTTCACTACACCGATGGACAGTCTAGTTGAAAACAGTGTACAGGATTACATGTCGATCGAACGAAATATTTCACGACACAAGAAGGAAACAAAAAGTTCGTATGATACGACCGTATATATATATTTCAAAGTTTGAAAATGTTTTATTTAGTTCAGGTTAATCTTCTTACAGCAATGTATGACACTGGAATTGGGCAACACAAGTTGAACAGGATACTGGCAGATTTGAATATTCCAGGAATGAGTCCGAATTCATTAGCTAAGCGTGAAAAGGAGGTCGCACTGTCAGTTGCAAAAGTTACAGAATACTCCTTGTCTAAAGCACTTACAGACGAAAAGTCTTGTTCCTGTCGTTATTGTCTAAAAAGGTATCAATATAGTTACGTAGTAGATAGAAGCATGTATCTAGCAGCGGATAGAGCATCCGCATTTAGGAGCGGGGGAGGGGGCAGTTGAGAAAAAATTGAGATAAACGACTTGTGAAATTTTGAGCAAAAATGGTCAGAATTTAACCTCCAGCTATTTTTTTTTATTCCGTATTTGGACTTATTTTTGGCGCAGGAAATTATTTTGAAGTTATTTAGAAGTGAACCTGACTGGAATCTCCCCAAAAGTGTTGAAAATTAGATGACGGTCAGAAAATCTCCTACCGCTGAAAAATTGTTTCTTTTTATATCTTTTCTGCATTTTTTTTTCCAAATTTGGGCTTAGTTTTTCGCTAAAAAAACTCAATGTTAGCTGAATTTCAATGTTAGAAGTTAAGATGTTGATTTTTGTCTTTGAATCTTAACAGAAAAACATTATAATTGACTTTCCGCATTAAGTCGGCAGATGTGTAACAACGTGTTGTAATTTTGATTCAGGTTCCAGCTTTGGTAAATTTCCTGAGAATATCAAAGACCAAAATTTTAACTTATTTTTTTCAACCAATTATAAATATAAGCAATTCTTTTGTATCAAGCATACTTTTTAACACTATAGAATGAAAAAAATCATGATTCCTATTTTGGTACATGTCCTGAAATTCTCCAAGACGAACATGCTATATATATTATTCCTAGCGACAATGCTTTTTCAATCAAACCGACATTTTGTTATAATAAAATTGCAAAAAAGTGTTTAATTCCAGTTTTGGATTATACTTCTAAAACTCTCAAAGACTACTTATTTTTTACAATCCATTACTTTTTCGGTTACTTATATGTATAATGATCATTTTCAAAAGTCAAATTTCAGGGGCTATTTCATAAAAGGGCTAGTTCAGAAAAAAAATGAACAATCTAGCCAAATCCTTTTATTTCAGTTTCCGTTATATAGATGATGTTCATTCATTGAACAATCCTCAATTTAAGGATAACCTTCATCTTATATACCCAAATGAACATGAAATTAACGAGACCACCCATACACCATCATCAGCATCATACCTGGACCTATACCTCTATATTGACAACTCTTGACGTCTGAAAATAAAACTTTACGACAAGCGTCATGATTTCGACTTTCCAATAGTGAACTTCCCGTTTTTGAGCAGTAATATTCCCACTTCTGCGACATATGGCGTGTACATTTCACAACTCATTCGCTATTGCCGTGCCTGTAGTTTGTACAGCGATTTTGTCAACAGAGCGAAATTACTGTCTCAAAAACTTATACATAAAGGGTATGTTCAGTCACTGTTGCAACTATCACTTACAATGTTTTACGATCGTCACCACGATTTGACAGACCATTACAATGTTTGTGTTTCACAAATGAGAACAGATATCTTTTGAGTAGATCCAGAGTTTGTTACCGGACTGACTAACACCGACTGTGACAAAATCGGACTTTTCACCGGCAGTGTGACGGGTGTCACGCGTGGAGCAGATCTTGCTTACCCTTCCGGAGCACCTGATGATACCTCAGTTTTTATAGGGGTTCACACTGCTAGTGCTTTAGTTTTGTGGCGTTTTTGTTTATTTTTACAAAATAAGTGTTGCGAGGTGGTTATAAAATGTAAAAATACAATAGTCAAGAGAGTGCTTTACCACCTAAATTGGGCACAGTCAAAACTAAAACAAATATAAAATTTAATTTAAATTTAAAAGATAAAAAAGGGGTAAAACAGTCCAATATTTCGACATGTAATGTATTTTCAAAGTAAAGTAAAAATAATAAAAAATACGTGTAAACACGCTGGAAGAAATGGAGAAACTAAAAACCTATATTGGATAGGTGTGCAGCGAGCCGAGACATTTGATAAATCTAGCCAATCTTGAACACATTCACAAAAAGATGATTGAAATGATGGGGTCGTGAAATGAAAACAAATATGAAAATAAGGTGATATGACAAACTGATGTAGAACTATACATTACTGGTACGAAAGTTCCTTTATGTTCAAACCTCGAGGTCTGAAAGTTCCAAGAAGATGGATGGCTCTCAGTTCGAGTTCCTGTCTGTGTTTCATGGTTCCGTCGGTTTTCATAAGGACAGTCACCCGCATATCCGAGATGCTGTGATTAGCGAGTCGGAAGTGGTTACCGACTGGGCAGTCACTGTTGTTTCTAACGGAGCGCAGATGTTCCACAAAACGGTCACCCAGTCGGCGACACGTTTCGCCAACATATATTTTACCACAGCTAATGCACCGAATCGCATAGATTACATTCTCGGTAATGCTGTTGAATCCATTTTGGTTGGTGAACACGTTATTGGGCCCCGTATTTCAGTAGTTTCCCATGTAAAAGGACAAGTATTACATCTGGACCTATTGCACTTTCTAGTTCCCCTGTAGTCAGCTTTAGAGATGTTTTTCTTGGATTTAAACGAGCTGCTGACTAAATGTTGCCTCAAACTTTTACCTTTTCGAAATGCTAAAATATGTATGGATTCAAAGATCTCAGCCATTTCAGCGTCTGCAAGGACAATGGATTTGAAATTCTTCAAGAGGATGTTCCGGACGGCAACATTGTGCGGATGGTAGCCAAGCACCAGAGGAACACGATCACCATTTGTCTTGTTGGCTTTAGGTCTCAGTGTATTGGTCCTGTTTTGTTTTAGAGACTGAGTCCAGAGTCTGTCAAGGACGGGTCTTGGGTACTGTCGTCTTAAGAAGAAAGAGTACATTTTCTCACATTGGACCCTGAAATCAGTATCATCACTGCAGAGGCGACGAAGTCTCAAAAATTGAAACTTCGGGATGGCATTTTTGCAGGACAAGGGATGACATGAATTGTAGTTGAGATAACAATGCGCATCAGTTGGTTTATAAAACACTGAAGTACTGATGGCATTGTCCTGAATTTTGCAAGTTATATCGAGGAAAGAAAGCTCCGAATCGCTGATGGTAAAGGTATATTTGATGGCGGGATGATAGGAGGATACAAAATCAATAAATGATTTCAATTCTTGCTCCGAATCTGTTGAAGCCCCAAAAACGTCATCAATATATCGCTTGTAAAGGTCAGGAATAGGTCTCGTTTTTATATGTTACCCAAATTTCATAAACCTTCTTACCCAGGAAGACCTATCCTTTCGGCCTGTAGTTGCCCAACAGAGCATATTTCAAGTTTTTTGCATGAAATCTTTATGCCCATAGTTGAAAATCTGCCCTCCTTCATCAAAGATACCAATCATGCCCCGAGTATTTTGGACATCACTTTGGTTGGCAGAAACACTCGGATCTTCATCATGGACATTACTGCTCTTTATACGAGCATACCTAACAACGAAGCCATTTTAGCAGTAAATTTTTTTCTCGACAAGCGTCCTAATCCATATTTCAGTACCGACATCATATTGAGACTTACAGAGCTGGTCCTTAATCTCAACACTTTCTAGTTTAACGGAGATTTCTTTTCCCAGACTGAAGGGTTGCTATGGGAGTAGTATAATATTTGAGCGAGTCTAGCGCTTCGCTCAAATATTATACTACTACTCGGAGTGCACCCCCCAAAAAATTTTTTTTTTGACCCTAAAAAAATACCCTCATTTCAAGTAAAAAAATCCTTAAATTTCACAATTATAGAAAAAAAGCCGGAGGTTCAGCGAAGGGGAAAGAGTTACACAGGGAAAAGTGAGAAAAAAAATTTGACCCCCCCCAAAAAAAAAGAAAAAAAAACAGCCGGGAGTACAGCGAAGGGGAAAGAGTTACACAGAATAAGTGAGAAAAAATTTTTAGAGACACTGGTGGGTCCAAAAAAATAGCCGAAAGTTTAGGCACAAAAAAGTTTTTAGCACCCCCCCCCCCTAAAATGTGTTTATTACTACTACTAAAAAACCAATTAATCCATTTTAATGGTTAACCAATATCGACTATTTACTTGATAACGTAGCAACAATCTAACATTGCATTGATTTTGTTGTTAAATTGTATATCTATTGATTACAATATGCTATTCAAAAGGATGCTCCATTAAAAATTTAAATGACAAACCAAGCGTATTTTGTAGTAGCTATTGATTTCAATTAATAGACTACCATGTCAACAAACATAAAATTAATTGGAAAAGTGTTCTTTCAACTGATGCCAAGGTATATATTTTAAAATTTGTATATTATTATGACAGTGGTGTAATTTCATTTTATTTAAACGTAAGCAAGATGGCTTCACTCATGGAAATTTCACAGTATCCAGACAACGCTATTTCATGGGCCATGTCAAAAATATCAATGGAAGAACGCAAAAGTTTTGAGAGTACTTTAAAGAAATTGAAAACGCTTTTGGGTGAAAAACCCGAAAAAAGGAATGAGAAAGATAGAAAATTGTTGTCATCTTCAGAGTTGTTTCAAAAGCATATTATACCAACAATTATAGAGGGAGTCAGGGAATTGGAAAATCTTGATGATCATGGTCAGATTAAAAGTGTGGATATTAATTTAGATAATATGCGAACAGATTTTGGTAGAATGATGAGAAATGCGCTAAGGAGGACTTTATTAGATGGACACAAAAACAAAAGGTATGTCAAGCAACCGTGTATAAAGTATATTCCTTATTGTATCAATGTAAACCAAATACACTTTACATGTTTATTTACCTGGTTGTTAATATATTTTTCCAATAAATATTGGAAAATCAATATGATATGAGTTGTCTTCCCCCTAACCTGGAATATAAATTTCACATTCCTTCTTATACCCGTGTAGAAGAAGGAATTTCAGGAATGTTGGCGGGAAAATTTAAATTCTTTTACAACTCTAAAAAGTTTTTTTCCGAAAAATTTTAAAAATGTAAATTATGAAAAAGTAAAAAAAATACCCTTAAAAATGAAGCAACCTACTGCACCAGATTTATACCCCGAATTACCAAAAGAAGATGGAAAGAATTATATAGATTGCAAAAAAATATCAGAAATAGAAAAAAAAACATTGATTAATGAAAGCGATATTCGTAAATCATTATACAAGAAATATACGCGTGGAATTAATATTACTGATAGTGTTGACACTACTTTAATATCAACGTCTGTTATTTTAGCGGGTGTTGGAATAGCCGTTCCCATTTTGTTTCCATTGGAAATTGCTGCTGTTGTGTGTGGAGGTTTAGGGGTTTGTATTAAACTTGTTAGACGTAAACTAACATCAAAAGCACGAAAACATTATGAAATTAAAACCATGGCAGAGAGCAAGTTAAATAGCATAAAAGATTTAATATTAAAATCATTAACTGATGGACAGATAAATGAGAATGAATTTAAATCAATTTTAGATGAATTAGAAAAATATAATGAAATGAAAGAAAGTATACGTACAAAACAAACACAAACAAGAATGAATGACAGTGAAAGAAAGAAATTGATTGAAGAAACAGAAGCTAGAGTAAGAAGTGAATTAAAAAAAATGGAAATTTTCTAATTTCTAGTAAAATTACTATAGTAAATGACCCTCCACCAAAAGATGAATAAAATTTTTTAATTAAAAATGGCTGAAGGAGGAATTGAAATGGATACTTTTAAAGATCATAATAATGATGATGATGAAGCAGAAACTTCTTTTCAAAACATTGATGAATTTAAGAGAACTACGCAGAATCGTAGTGATACTATTATGAATATCGGTAATGATCCTTATACAAAAACAGATTAGATTTAATATTAGATAAAAAAAAAATTATTTGTTAGACAATTTTACAAACAAATAGAGAAAAATGAAGGATATATACCGGAATGGATTGATGATACAAATTTTGAACTTGATAAAGAAGATTATAAAACACTTTATTTAAAGGTTGGTGATGAATATATTGAGCTTAATTCTAAAAAAGGAACTGGTTTTATTTCTCTGAATACTTTAAAAATTAAAATTGGCAGAGGTGGAATAAAAAAATAAGATATTTGTTAAATTTAAGCGATTATCCATCTAAATCAAAAGCTACTAAAGCTCAAGAAGCACAAGAACCACCAGAAACAGCGGTCGATGCGGAAACATCCTCAAAAGAAATATTAAAATCATTTGATAAAGAAACACAAACAGATATAAAAAAGAGAGAATAGATGGTATTATGAAAGCGTATACAACAATGGAAGAAGTGTATGAACTTAATAAAGCAAAACTAACTGAAATAAATAATAAAATAGAACAGGAAGAGACTAAATTAGAACAAGCTAAAGAAGACAATGATGAATATCAAATAAATAGAATAAGTAATCGAATAATAGATTTGAAAATTAAGAGAAGTGGAATATTAGAGGCAATTAATATTAATAAAGATGAACTACGTAAACAGGTAGATAGACTGGAGGAAATTAATATTAATAAAGATGAACTACGTAACCAGGTAAATAGAATCAAAGACACAATACGTAAAATATTAAATGAAGACACTACATTAGGTGAAAGAATTAGAACATTATTCAGAGAACAAGGAATAACAATAGTTAGTGTTTTAACTGCTTTTGGGATGATTATTGGTGTTAATGTTGAGGCAATTATTCCTTCTGGTGGTCGAACTAATCCTCCAAAAAGTGGTGGTGTACAAGACTGGATAAAAAAACCATTAAAAAAATCTTGGTAAATTACTAGTTTTTCTAGCAAAAAAATTAGCAGCTGCATTACCAGGAATTATCGGTGCTATTGTGTCTTGGTTGCTAAATGCAACAAAAGACGTAGTAAATTGGTTTGCAAATAATTTATGGACTTTGCTTGTTTTGGTTGTTGGTTTATTGTATGCTGCTGCCAGGGAATATTTAAAAAAATAAAATTAAATTAATAAATCTCATAAATAATAAGTGCTGTAATACTAAATAAAATACTTCCAAATATTATTGATTTTCTATTATCTTCATGTTCTATATTCGATTGTTTATCTTGAACAAATTTAAAAGAATGCTTCGGTATATCATGAACAGGTTCTGGTAGAGATTTTTTTGTTTTTGTTCCATCTAATTTATCTAAAGAATGAGAAACTTGTTCAACATGTTTATTATTTATATCATCATTAAAGCCTAGTTTTTGATTTTTTGTTGTAATTACAATTTTGCTATTATAACCAACAATTGTTCCAATTTGTAATCTCACATCACTTGGAGACATATATAACCCAATACCATAGACATAATCAACCTTGCTTCTAGCATATTTTAAAACATGTTGATAATGTGATATCTGAGAGGGTAAATCTATGGGACTATTAATAGCATCTTGAACGTTTGCTAGGAATTGTTTTTGAGCGTCAAATCCTGTACCTACTTTTAGTATATCTACACGTGTTTGAGATTGTGCTCCTAATAAAGCCCATACAAACGTTCTAATACTTTCATTAATACGTTCAATGCCTACTTTTGTTAAACCTTCTGATTTGTCTAGTATAAATGTTGTCCAAGCCATATTTATATCGATTGTATGCTTAACTGAATCGTTTATATTTAATAATGGTCCATTCTGAGAATGATTCATTCTATATTCAGCACTTTGTTTATAGTATTAGGTAAAACTTCCTAAACCATGACAAGCTGTTTCTAATTTTTGTCTCCAATCTGTATGAGGTGAAATTTGAAATTCATCACATAATTTTTGATATGCTACTTTATCATAAGGATTTTTGTAATAACAGAAAGAAGAATCAGTTGGTAAAGGTGATTTAAGTTCTTTTAAAATTCTGGCAATACAATAATATAAATGAAACATATACATTGCATTGGTAAGATTTGAAGTGTTTTGTATATGATCATCATAAGAAATACTACATCCTGTAGTTGCACACCAGACTGCAAAGTTTAATTGACATTGCCACCAATCAAACAAAGAATGAATCCATGTATTCAATGGTTCGTTGGTGTGTAATGGTGGGTTTTGATATTTTTGAAATAAATCAGGAAAAGTTGTTTTAAAGTTCTCTTTTTGATTAACAAATATTAATTGATTAACAAGATTTTGACCGGAGGGAAAATTTCCCAAATCTTTTTCAGAATATTTAGTATGAGGGTTATATGACGCATTAGGGTTGTATTTAAATTCTTTCTTCATTTTTTACCCTTAAAAATGAACCATACTATTTCAAATATTGATAAAACAATAAACTTACAACAATACATTGATAACAGAGATGGGAATAAACGTATAGGTTTAAAATCTATAACATATTGCGTAGGTTGGTATAATATTTCAGGTGAACACATACAAAAGACCGGAGAGAAACCCATAAAACTTATAGACGGTTATTATAATTTTCAACAAATAGCGAATGAATTTTCAAAAGAAAATATTAAATTATCCGTAAATGAAACAAATTGTATTGCTTCTTTAATCACACCTTTTGAATTTAAGATTAGTAAAAGTTTAAAAAATATGTTGGGATTTCAAAATAAAAGTATATTTGAAATACTCAAAAAACATAATGGAAACAAACCCGTAGATTTTGCTATTTATAAATCATTATATTTACATTTAGAACAAGTTAGCACTTATAATAATTATTTTGATGGTGCGCCGAGTACAGTATTGGCTGTTATTCCAGTCGAAAACAAAGAGTTTGGAGATATTCTAACGGTAAAATTTGAAAATCCAGATTATAAACGTTCAGTAAATGGTGATATATATGAATTTAAATTAGAAATTAGAGATGAGGATAATAAAAAAATAAGTAATAGTTTACCAATTAATTGTGTTTTAGAAATTATCTAAAATTTACCTATTAAAAATGAGTATATTTGGTCCTAAAAAACATATAGATGAATCGGAAATATTAAAAATGAAGAACGAGATTCAATTATTGAATACTAATTATAATTTATTAAACGACGAAATTAATAAAATATAAGATATGGAGAACGAGATTCAAGTATTGAATACTAATCATAATTTATTATACGACAAAATTGAAAACATACCAGACAAAAAATAATAAATATATTTGCTGGAAGTTATGGACCATTGGTGACTGGTCAGTTGTTTAATTTTGGTGTTGGTGGTAGTGATTTTGTAATGAACTATCCAGGTCAAATATTAGGTCTTACTTTAGCAAGTTTTAAATCAAACAAAGATTATGTATCTGCAATAGTAAGTGTTAATGGTTATAAGAAATTTGGTTATGTAATAGGTTCGGATAAAGATTTTTATGAATATGTTAACTTTAAAACACCTATAAAAGTTGAGGGCGAAGACAGAATAAGTTTTATTAATGAGATTGATAATTCTGGATGTCTCAATACTCTAGTATCAGCGGTAATTGAATTATTTTTATAAACTCATATTTAATCCTTAAAAATGTCGGCTTACGGAGAAAAATTAAACCCTTACAGAAAATTAAGAGAACCTCGTGGTGTGAAAGGTATTCGTCAAAGTGTTAAAATAACTAATAATCCTTCAACTATTAACAAAAATCAACAGTTATTAGTGAGATTTCCTAATCTAAGTAATAATGATGTTATTGTTCCTGGAACAACCAGATTAAAATGAAATAGAAATTGAATCTAAAGATGCAAATTCAACTGTTTACCAAAACATTGGAGGAGCAATAGTTAAAACATCAACTATTCGTATAAGTGGGAATGAAGTTATGTCTATTGAGGATAGTGATATTTATCATTGTTATGTTGATTTGTGGAAAACTACAACTAAACGTGCAAATATGGTATACCAAGGTATTGGTACAACAAATGTGTGAAAACATAGAGTTGGAGCAGGAGATAAAACAGAAAATATAGGAGACCAAGCCATAGCGAAAACATTCAAAAACAGATATTGTATTCCACTAGATTTTGAACTATTAGAAACTCACATGCCATTTTACCAAGCTGGTCTCGCGGACAGACTTGAATATGAACTTACATTCAACGACTACAATAAATTTATTCATTCAACAGATGCAGATGCAAGTTATAAAATCAAAAATATTTGCTTACAGTTTGATATGGTTTCTAACCCTGAATTAGCAAGTCAAATAAGACATCAAATTGACGGTAAAATGGTTATCTTATATGACAGAATATTAAGACACCAAAAAATAACCAAAAATAAATCTGATACACTCTGGAACATTAGTCTAAATACCCGATCTAAAAGTATGAAAGGTATTCTGATGTTATTCGAAGACCTTGAAAGAACAAGCACTGAAGCTTATTATAATCCTGAAATAACAAAAGTAGAAATAACAATAGAAGGTGTTCCAAATCAATTATACAGTCAAGGAATGGAAGCAGATCAATAAATAAATTCTTTGCTCTTACTTCAAAAAGAAATAAAACAACAGACACAGTTTTAAAAGATGAATGTTTATCTTATACAACAATATAAAAATACTTAACAAATAATTATGCTTTATGGTTAGATTTACGTTCAACAGATGATAACTCACTACACGGTTCAGGTAGAAGAATTGAAAATGCATCTGAAGGTATTACAATATTCAAATAACAAAAACAGCAGGAGCTGATAAACCGATAAATGTTTATATTTTTGTTATACAAGATGCACAAATTAATTTTGAAGATGGAAGATTTAAAGGATTAAATTATTAAGTACAGGCCCTTAATTTTTTTATTTAATTTTATTTATTAAGTGCGGGTTTTCCCTTTAAAAATGGAGTTACCAAAATACCCTCATTGTGCAATTATTTGTGGTCAGACCGGTTGTGGAAAAACAGAGTTTGTTCTTGATTTATTAGAAACAAAATATCGTGGGGTGTTTGAGTATATTGTTATACTTTGTACAACTATTCAATGGAACAAGGCATGTGGATTGGTGATGCGCGGGTATGTTAAGGCTGTTTTGTTGAAAAAATATGATGGGAGGTAACTCGTTTTTACCATTAATGCATATTCATGTATTGCGGATTTGAAATCCTGTGCGTCTTCTAAAAACATGATTTGTATGGTACGTTATCATGGACGGATTTAGTTAAAATAACAGCGATATGATGACAAATTATCCCCTTTATTGTAGCTTGTATTTTTCATATAAAAAGATTCGTTTATTTAATGTCATTTGATGATTTTCGTGCCGATCGTCTGCCGTTAGAAGCCACGCCTACAACAAGAAAAGAGCCAATCGTAATTTACTCTACGTCGGAGAAAAGAGCAAACAGATAATGGTGGAAAGTGCGTGTCTAAGTCAATCAAGCCGAAAGTACGTGTATTAAGGTTAGAAACCACCAATTCATTTCTTTAACATTTTCAACTGAAATTCCCCATATTCAAATCTGTCTGGACAATTTATCTTAAGTTTAACCTGTATGAAACCATATATTTTCCGAAAGGTGCACATCTCGTCAACATCATAACAAAATTTCAGCATACCTTTAAAGCCTTCCAAGAGAGTTCCGAATGTTGGAAAAACCCTATCTATAAATATACACCATTACGACCAAAACATTACACATTCATAGTATACCGGAAAACCCCTATGATAAGTATTCAAAGGATCATTCTAGT
>MJUU01000338.1:0-12781 GCA_002080025.1 Modiolus philippinarum | reverse complement strand
CCCCCCCCCCCCCCCCCCCACTTTCAGGTACATGTAAATGTACAATGCCATACAAATCGAAATATTGTAGTGTATCCATTATACTAGATTAATGGTAAGTTCAAACCTTTCTAGTGTAATTTTTGGATCCACGGTCAATTTTGTTGGAAACATTAAATGGTTTTGTCTATCCGACGCCGAACAGTCTGATCTATCCTTTATTAACAGGTTGGAGGGGGTTTCAACAGAATTCCAGAAAAGGTGGATTCAGTGATTTTTTTGTCAGTTTTTATCTTATTTTTAGCCAATTATTGCGTAAAATTTCCATTTTTTATCAGAAAAAGTGGATTTGACGTCCACTCCCTCGCTGATCTACCAATGCTAAGGTATATTTCAAACTCTTCTTTTTTGCAGCTCTTACCATTTCCAAAATACAACAATTAAAATAAATAGGAAATATACAGTACTTGTGATTTGAAAAATAAAACACTCATTACCTTATTTAATGCCTTTAATCTGAAACGATTCATCTATGCTTGAAAAGTGTACATTTTAAATCGCGTGCTAATTGCATGTTGTCATTCATGTTATAAATAATCAACTCTGTCGGTTAAACCATTTTCATTGGTCATAACAAATCGTATATATCTAAAATTCAAAATTCTGTAACTGAATATTAAAAAAAACCTTATAAGTGATAAAATTGCTAAATTAAATGAACAAAATAAAAATTTTCTGTATAAAACCCTAGAAATAAATAATTCCAATTGCTAATGCAACGTTCAATTTCATTGGTCAACGTCATGAACAACAAAAAAGTTATTTCTCGATAAACTTTTCTTGCCCATTAATACACTACGACTTTAAATAGTGCAGTATATGGTGACATAAAAATCAGTGACAACATTGGGATTGGAATTATAAGAAATAAAAGTAATTTTGGAGGAGTTTATTAATGTGTAAACGCGGCCTTTCACTCACAAACTCTACATAAAGTCCTTCGGACTTTAATTAGTTTGTGAGTGAGTCGGCCGCGTTTACACATCGATAAACTCCTCCAAAATGACTTTTATTCCTATAATAAAGAAAAACAGATTATTTATCTCATCCCAATAAGGAAAACAGAAAACTTATAACAAAACTTAGAGTTAGTGACCATGAGTTGTTAATAGAAACTGGTAGATACTATAAGATACCCAGAGAGGAAAGACTATGTAAAATATGTAAAGTCTTGGACAATGAGGAACATTTCTTCTTTAATTGTGCAATTAATCAATCTTGTAGAAAGCAACTTTTAGAATATTATATGAGAACTCAGCTAAATTTTAATTCCCTGAATCAGTTAAAAAAGTTGACTATTATACTAAATCCGTCAACCTCTGAACAAATTAAAACAGTCGTTTCTTTTTTACAACAGTCATTAGAACTGAGGAGAGGAGACAAATAACTGTTTTATATTGTAAACATTAATTCTTTTATGTTTTGTTCTTATAAATGTGATATACTACAACCCAAATGGGTTATAAGTATTTGGATAAAGAATATATAGCACCGCCTTACTCATTAAAATATTTACACCCCCGTACTGCACTTAACGCTGCATGTTTTTTGTAATATAAATTTTTAATTGGTAAAATCGGTGCAATATATATATATATATATTTGTATCTTATTTTTGCCTATTTTGACAGAAGGATGAAAATCATTATTTCCTGCAAGTAAATATGATAATTCATGCATAAAGTTTCTTTCAAATAATTTTCCTAAACTGTAAACACAAAAGGACAAATGAACATGATGAATGACATATTTCTCTGAACATTTTTAAAGGTTCAGTGTAGGCCATGATAGAATAATTCCTAGATTCTCATCTATTTTCTCAAATTAGGGAGGGGGATGGAATTTTATTTTATTTGAAAAAATGCTGTGATTTTAAAAGAAATTTACCAAGGCAAATTGGCAAAGAATCAGAATAAAATTTTTTGAGGCTGGTAAAAAAATGTAGACAGGGATAAGAATTTAGGAATTTTTTTTATTATGGCCTTAAAAATTAATTTTCCAGGTATTTCATAGCTGTTACCTGTTAGGCTATTTTTTTTTCTTATTTTCAATGAATTGAAAAAAAGTTACTGGTATGTGTAAACTAGAGTTAGTGGTTCACTTTGCATTGGACAAAACAGAAATGGTGATCAAGGCCAATGTACATTTGCATTTTTTTTTCATTTTTGCAGAACTGTACAGGTACAGTTACAGTCTATGGTAAGCCAGGCAGCAACTGTGTAATTTTTTGCAGAGTTTTTTCTTTTAAAGTTTTGGAAAATTAAATAAGTTGTCTGAAGGGGTAAATTTAAAAGTCTGCTCTTTGATTTTACCATACAAGGAATATCAAATTGAAGAAAGAAGGACTTTTTAGTTACAGTAAAAAGTTATTCTCTAGATTCTCCTATATATACATATCAGAACAGATGATCATTATTGGTTGCTGCTCAAGGCCAAAAAAAGTTGTGTTTAGATTTTTATGCCCGTCCACTAATGTGGAAAGGGAATATAGAAAACCCTTGTCTATGTCTAAAGTTTTGCATCTAGGTCCATTTCTCAGAAACTTGAAGAGAAAGAACATAAATAGTTGGCCATAAGGTCTGTTCGATACATATGGAATATAGGACATTTTGTGTTTGATACTGACTTATCAAGGTTAGTATTAAGTGAGCCCGTTAGGGTGAGCTTGATGTGTTACGCCTTGATAAAGTCTTTATCAAAAACAAAATGTCCTATATTTCTTTCATCGTTAATTCACAAAATGATTAACGGAACTTTACTTTAAATAGAAATAAGCTGAAATTTCTATTCTATCACAATTAATTTATTGTTTATTGCAATAATTTATATGAATTCATCATTCAATGTATCACGCATATGAACACGACAAAAAGTACCAAAACATGACGTCAGCATAGCAACTCACACGTGACGCCTTCACAGTGATCCCATATTTTTGTGATATTGTTCAGTTTGGTGATACTGAGATTATCAGTCTCTTTAGGTTAAAGGAAATTAATACAAATTACCGATAAATGTATGTATTTAATGGTAATACTTAAGCGACTTTTGTTAAAGCTTGAAAGTCCATTTCTCAACAACTTCACATTATAAGGCAATGTTTCATCAAATTAATTGCCTTGATGACTAGATGAGTACTATCCAAAATGACAATTAGGTGGCCTTGACCTACATTTTATACTTCAGTGACTTAATTGGTGAAGTTTTGCGTTAAAGTCCATCTCTTCATTAATTTTTTGTTCTTCTTGCAAAGGCAAAGCCATACGGAAAATTTACGTAATTTTTCCAAGCCCGTTTTCAAATTCACTGGCCGTCTTGCATGTCGGTAATTTTGTTTATTTTCATGATTTTCATGGATTTTATGTTTGCAGGCAGGTTTTGAATATCTTATAGCTTCTCCAAAGAATTTATCTGTTCAAATAATTTCATATTGTGATAAGGTTCAGTCAACCGTGGAGGCATGTAAAGGAAAACAGGGTCAGTCGATTGATATCACTTTTTATTCGACCACAAAAAAATAGAGGTTGTATAATGGTTTGGCGCTGTTATTATCATCCTCGTTGTCCACATTGTTGTCTGTAGATACTTTTGATTTTGGCCAATATATGCTGCGGTCATGTATCATGCTGTGCTCTGCATAGCCTTTTATCGAAGATAATTGTGGGACCGGGTCAGGTTACCGGAAACATATTTATTTAGCTCGAGCGGTAAGGAATTTCTATGGTTGTCATGTATTTTTTTGAAGGAGTTTGAAATAGTTGACCTCTTTAACCATTTCTGTTCTGTCCTTTCCAGGCTTGTGACTGGCAAGGAAACTTCCTTGGCTGCATTCCCCACCACCCTCCCGCAAGCTAACTTTTTTTTCATAAATCAATTCCACTAGTGCAGGACCAGTTCAGGTAAAAAAAAACCCTCAACAAGTCGTATTAAGGATAATTTTGAAGAAATAAAATAATCTACAGTTGAAAAAGTTATGGCTTTTTGTTTGGATCTTTTAATTTGCATGTTTTTTTTTGTTGGTGCTATATTGATAGCACATTACCCGTAATGACAAGACATACATCCGTGTGGATGAGATTTACATTATCTGTATGGATATGCATCGTGAAGAGACCTGTCTGTGGAGATATGATTCGTAGTATGCAAAATTCACAAATGGTATGGTCAAAAGAGTATAATCTTGAAATGTATATTGATACAATTATCTGTACCGAAAAAAGACATGATGCACTGATGGAGATATTATTCGTACTGACAAAAGATTATCCCCACTTTGAAAAAGCAAACAATCTGTATTTTAAAGAGACATAATTTGCACTGATGGAGACATAATCTGCTCTCATTATCTATTATCTATTCTAAAGAGACATTATCTGTAAAAATGAGACATATTTTGCACTGACATAGACAATGTCAAGATACCAATGAGTCATAAATGGCACTGACAGAGACATTATCTGCACTTATGAGGCAGCAAACTGACTATACAATACCTGATGGAGAAATATCTACTAATTGTATCTACACTGATGAGGCAGGAAATTGACTAGACAATATTTGTTTCTGCACTGATGATGGAATATTGACTAAGGCAATAAGAGATTATCTGTGTACAGATGAGACAACAAACTGACCTGATTAGATGTGCACTTGTGTACAATAGTGATTGATTAGTTAGAGTTTAACGTCCAATGAGCAATATTTCAGCTATATCAGGACGAGAACAAGTTAATCAATTCAAAAAAATTGAAAGTATCAGAAGAAAGAAATAAAGGTGGAAGGGACAACCTGGGCAACGACTTTTGACTGCCACTGGAAAATTGGAGAAATGGGTAGGGGCAGGAAATTTAGCCTTCCATACGACACCCAGTGCGTCTGCTCTCTTTAGAGAAATAAAGAAGGGGTTTTTATACCGCATGGAGCGTGGCGTTTCTCCACACAGTTTGGCTACAATGGTTCGCGGTCAGGTTTTCCGTATTATGACCTGACTACCCCGCATAGACAGGGCATTCCCCTATCCACCACCTGGGGACGCGCCCGGCAGCTCTGTAGCCGAAGCCCCTGAAAACCGATTCAGGTGCCGGGTGTGTACAATATCTGCAGTGGGCCTATTACACTGATGGGCATGATATAATATCTAAAGTCGGTTTCACTTCCTTTAGATAAAGGAAATCTCCCGATTTCAGCTTCATTTTTACGATGATCTTTATCAAATTTGGTATGTATATCAAGAATGATCATACATAACTGAAAAATTGACCGTTTACGACATGCACAAAAGTCTGCAGTCATGTGCATTTTCACATTTTTTTTCAAACAGGTGAAAATTTCTATGTCTTGGATTGTTCTATTTTAAGGGCGACCAAGTAACTTGATAAATTTGATGACCCGAGTTGACCTACCTAACGATAGCAAGGAGTACTCGTTCAGGGTTAACAATTGTTATCCACGGACCTTTTGCTTGTAAACACCGAATAGAAATTAGCAGTACATTAACAATTTTTTTTCAAATATTTCTATTGGGATTAATGCATACATATTTCAATTACATGTTTAAGTATTTTGTTGAATTATATCATTTACGGGTATGTTTTTTCTTAAATCAAGGGGGGTCCAAGCACATGGAAAAGCCAAAGTGAGACTTGTTTATCATCTGACTTAAAGATATACATGTACCTGCATATACCTATTTCAAAATGGTCTAGTCTAGTCGATAATTGTGCGCGGAAAATATCATCCATTTTAAAGCATGGAGCATTTTTAAAAAAGTGTTTTTTCTTTCAGCGTGTATTGGAAATCATCAAATTAAAAGTGGTTCCAGAAATGTATAATATTTTTACACAGCCATGCAAAATCCGGTGCCGAAATATGCAATATTAAAGTCAGCAGAAGAGAATTTCCATTATCTAAAGGAAGTGAAACAGACTTTAATCATGCTAATAAGGGCTTTCTACAGATACAAGATTTGCAATGATTTTTGGTATTTTAAGATATACATTTTACCAGGGACATTTCATGCCATGTATGACAAAAATTGTCGAAATAAAAAAAATCAAATGATCCCAGCAAAATTTGAAGAGTCAATTTTATCATGTGTATTGTGTCTCTTAGCAGAAATTCTTACTATGAATCAAAGAGGTCTGTCTGTTTGGCCTTCTAGCCTTCTAAATTTCATAGCAAGCCCCTGAACTGATCCAGCACAAGTATGTTTTTTTTTTTTCATTGCAATCATTCAAACAGTATACACCATTTTCATTCTGAATATACACAATGACATACATACATTTTTTTTTCATACTTGATTATAAGAAGACTTTTTACAGTCCTTTACCCCTAGTGCGGGACCCATTATGGACAGATGTTAGCTTGCCTAGATTCTTACATTTATACATGATATTTATTTGTTACATGCATGTTTGTCTGTTCAACCACAAATCAAATATACTTGCTTTACATTTGATAAAATAAAGAATAGTAGTTATACATGTATATTTCATGGTTTCTCCATTCAATTAAGAATGAGACAACCGGTGTCCTTAATAGGCCCAGCACCAGGATGTTTTTGCATTCTGTTTTTTTTTCTAATATTTTTTTAAAAATTTGTACATATATATAAATGGTACATTTATATTTCATATACATGAATACGCAGTATCAATAATTTCAATAAAAATAAAATTTCCATTTCCTCATAAGCTTCTCAGCAATTTTCTTTTTTCTTATGTATTCAACATTGTCTGGTGATCTTTCCAGAAGTCTTTTCATCTGGTTGTGTTTTGCACTAACAGCAGTTTTTACTCTGAAAAACTTAACTTCCATTTCCTTTACAATTGAAGACACACCAGGACATCTATCATTCTTAAGTTTATCCTTTTCATAATTTTTCAGAATTTCACCCTCTCCCTAGAGACTTCTAATAATATCAATTTCTGATGTTACTTTATTATCTGAAATTAAATAAATTGTATTTCAATTCAACATTGATCGCTCAGTGTTCATAGGAGAGAAGAATTTCTAAACAAAGAGTATGGCTACAGCCTTCTGTATGTTTGTAGCAGCCTTTACTCTGTTGTTATACCCCCGCAAACAAAGTTTGGGGGTATATAGGAGTCACCCTGTCTGTCTGTCCGTCTGTCTGTCCACACTTCTGGTAAGCGCAACTCCTCTTAAACAACTTGAAGGATTTTGATGAAACGCTACACAAAGGAAGGACACAATATGGAGATGTGCATGAAGGAATCTGATATTGTCCGAAACCAGCAAGGGGAGATAATTTGACTGACTTTTCATAGATTCCCTGTGTATGGGTTACCTTGTAAGCGCTGCAACTCCTGGTAAGTCACTTAAAGATTTTGATGAAACTTTACACAAAGGAAGGACATCATAAGGAGATGTGCATGAAGGAATGTAATAATGGTCCAAAACCAGAAAGGGGAGATAATTTTACTTTGACTTCTAATAGATTCCCTATGTATGAGTTACCCCGTTAGCGCAACTCCTTTTAAACTGCTTAAAGGGATTTGATGAAACTTAATACAAAGGAAGGACACTGTAAAGATATGTGCATGAAGGAATATAATTATTGTCAGAAACCAGGAAGGGGAGATATTAATTTGACTTTGACTTTTCGTAAATTCCCTTTGTATGGGTAATCTTGTAAGCGCAACTCCTTTTAAACCACTTAAAGCATGTAAAGGATTTTGATGAAACTTTACACAAAGGAATGACACTATATGGAGATGTGCATGAAGGGATATAATTATTGTCCGAAACCAGGAAAGGGAGGTAAATTGACAGGGATTTTGTTGATTCCTTTTGCAATGATTTTTTGGGACAATTTCTAACAAATAATTCAAGGCATAGATATTATGAAATCAAGCTGGGGGAGGGATACACTCTTTTAATTGTATTCCTCTTGAAAAGTTATTTTCAAAGTGTTCAAATGAAATTTCTCTAATGATATGATGTAAAATTCCAAAGAGGCGAAAAATAAGAGTTGAAATTTATTATTATTGTACAGTGAAACCAGTCTAAACCGAACCCCTCTGGGACTGAAGATTTTGATCTGTTTACACAGGTTCAAAATATAAAGAAATTGATAGAAAGGGTTTTCAAATTGTGTTTGGTTAAGACAGGTTTTCAGTTTTGTCAGGGTTCGGTTTAGACAGGTTTCACTGCACTGGGTCCACAATTGTATTGTATCCACATATACTTAAATTTACTCTTGCCATATTGATTCAGGGTTCAATAATTAGCCTGGGAATTTAACTGGCTGCCATTCGGCGACAGCCCTAATTTTCGTTTGCCGTCTCAGTTTGAGTTGTGTTCATTAGCCCAGTGATCATGTGAAGTTTCCCAGTATCTTTTTAATGGAAGATCAATAATATTTGGTATGTAGGTTTGTCTTATATGGAACATGATGGCATGCTGTTTGTCTTTTGCTCTTGACCTCATTTTCATGGTCTTTGAACATGTTTGGTTTCTCAGTATCTACTAATATTAGGGGTAAATCAAAGATATTTGACATTTTGGTTTTTGGTAGTAACTATATTGCAGTTGTCCATTACAATTCTTAATTTCACAGTTAAATAAACATGTTAAGTTTCTCTGAATTAAGTCAGTTTGAGTATTCATATAAATTGAGCTACCAAGCAGGGTCGGGCTAGACATCGTTTAGGGTCCACACTTGTGTGTATTCATGTACATGTATGTGATGGTATAACATGCTGTTTATAGACTTCTTGTAATTCATTGGTGATTTATGCATATTTAATTGTTTGCTTAATAAAAATCTTACCATCTTGGTAATGATGACCATGTAATCAAAAGTTTGCTGAAAAAAAACAACTTTAAAGGAGATCACACAAAAGAACTCTACAGAAGGATATTTTTCCTTGAAAATCAAGACCTTTCAATACCTGACATTGTATTTTCAAATATTTGAATCTGTAAGAATTATCACGCAAACAACAAACAGGCAAGCTAATTTAACTGTCATTTTGTTAACTGATGCCCTTGTTAACAATGATCAAGATTTTAACATGTTAAACAGGAGGAAATTTACCATTTTCCTTTTCTTCATTGAAAAGTTTTCTTTTAACTCCTCTTTTCATTTGAACATTTTTCTTGTTCTCCATAAGATCTTGATGATGAACTGAAATGCATGATTAGTTTAACATGTTTAAGAAAATGTAATGAATGTAAGAAAAATAGATAATAATGGAACAGAAAAGTCCAGTCATTTGTGCTTAACTCATTTTTAGCTCACTAGGACTAGTTTCATACACCTGTCCTCAGTGTTACTTATAACCTTCAACCTTGCTTGAAAAATGCAGACCTTCAGAGGTAGGATGTTGATATTAGTTATATGTATGTGACATCCCTGTGATGAGAACTTTCTTAAGGTACCATGTTTGTAGATATTTTGCCATTTTACTTGCTCTTGGGGCAATTTTAAAAACTTTGAATCCTGCTCTCAATAGAAGGAAGGCTTTCAGTAGGAAGCAGTTCACATTGGGTATGTAACTTCCTTAAGTTGAGAACTTTGTATAGATACCATATTTATAGACATTTTGACCTTAAACTTTCCCCAAGAATTTTTTGTCTCGCCCGCGACAAAAGTCACGGAAAGCGAGACATAGGCGTGCAAAGTATGGCGACTGCGTTAACTTCTACTAAATACAGGATATTTTGAAAACCCTTTGATGTAGGAACATCATATTTGGTCCAGTGGTAGTACTAATCAAGTGCTACCTGACGGACATAACGTCATGTGACCTTGACCTCAATTTCACGGTCTAGTGGCCACGTTAAGTTTTTCTGCTTAAGTCCATTTCTCAATAACTAGAAGTGGTAGGTTGATAATATTTGGTATGTAGGTTGGTCTTGGGTAGTACATGTCAGTCTGGTAGGTGACTTTTGTCCTTGACCTCAATTTCACGGTCTAGTGGCCACGTTAAGTTTTTCTGCTTAGTCCATTTCTCAATAACTAGAAGCGGTTGGTTGATAATATTTGGTATGTAGGTTGGTTTTGGGTAGTACATGTCAGTCTGGCAGGTGACTTTTTCCTTGACCTCAATTTCACGGTCTAGTGGCCACATTAAGTTTTTCTGCTTAGTCCATTTCTCAATAACTAGAATTGGTAGGTTGATAATATTTGGTATGTAGGTTGGTCTTGGGTAGTACATGTCAGTCTGGCAGGTGACTTTTGTCCTTGACCTCAATTTCATGGGGTGGTGGCCATGTTGAAGTTTTTCTGCTTAAATCCATTTCTCAATAACTAGAAGTGGTAGGCTGATATTATTTTGGTATGTAGGTTGGTCTTGGTTAGTACATGTCAGTCTTGCAGGTGACTTTTGTCCTTGACCTCAATTTCACAGTCTAGTGAGCATGTTCACTTTTCTGACTAGTTCACTTAGATTTCACATCAATTTAGAGCCCAGCAGGGACGGGCGAGACATTTTTTAGGGTCTTCACTTGTTTAACTTTATCCTTTTCATTCAGTACAATTTCTTCATTTAAAACTTTGTTATTCTTTGAATGGTAAGAGACATTGTTTTGTATATCCTAGATGTATTAATTTAAGTCGCTCAAAAAAGTACTATAATATATTTTTCAGAAGAACATAAATTTATTACTTTTCATGCTTCAGCTTTATTCTTTTCTGTCATACAGGGGCATAAGTGTTTCACAGAACACATCTCATATTAGCATGTTATTTGTTACTGCTATTTGCATTCATGTATCAATTCATGGGATACCAACACTTACTACTGCTGTTGTGAGGTCTTAGAGATGTCAACTGTACTGGTACTGATTTCTGGCTGACTGCACTTGCAGACAAATCCAAAAGGTCTGACATTAACAGCATAATGTTTTTACTTCATGTATTTTACTATTTAATGCTAATGTGTTTTTTTGTAATTTAAGGAACCTTAACAAAATACATGGAATGGTTCTGTATACTAAAAGATAATGACGGGTATATTACTGCATCCATTATACTGTCTAGCAGTTGGCAACTCGGTTGGTTCTGCAACTGTTTCTTGCTGGCAAACAATCCAAAACGGCAGAAATCAAATGAAGAGGTAAAATTATAGAATGACCATTTTCATATTAATTTTACCATTGTTTACTGAAAACGATTGTATATATCTTGCATATATACTTAAATGCTACTATCTGACTTTCTCTAATTCTTGTTCAAAATAAATACTTCCCAAATGATGTTAGATGAACTTAATAATCAACATGTTCAATGAAAGGCGCAATGATACACATAGCAACGATGATAGCAACAAAATGGCGGCATACTTGATACTGGAGAATACGGAGATCGCTTAACGTCAAATAAATTGTGTAGGAATTAGAGAAAAAATCTCTAACATTGTTTTCCGGTTTATTACGATAATTTCTCACATCTCAATAGTTAAATTTTCACATTTTAAAGTTCTCGGGTAAACCTCGAACTTTAAAATGTGAAAATTTAACTATCTCGATGTGAGAAATATACGTAATAAACTGGAAACAATGTTAGAGACTATATGTAATAAATAAAGAAGCTATCTAATTTGAGTCAGAACATTCAGTCTATTGCCATCAGAAGTTTCTGAACAAAATGTTTTATTGAAACACAGAAAATACATACACAGCTAATGAAAATTCAGAATTGAAATAAACATGCCTCTAGATTAGATATACACATTTAAGGAAAGTACCTGAAAATTTTTCTGAGCTTTCATGGGTTTGAATCTGATGAAATTGCTGACATCTATCTTGCCATTTGATAACTGAAAAAACATAGACAATTAAAAGGTCAATTGTTCAGAGAACAATTGCAAGGTCTTTCACCAGTTTTCACCATGATTTCAGGAAAGTCACTACTGGTTGGTAATTGCATTTATTTCCTTTTCTCAGGTACATTTGATCACCTATTTTTACTGTTGTAAAGATTTTACGAAAAAAAAACACTAAATATTGGCTATGACCTTGACCTCTGACCTTGATGACCTTTGACCTTGTGCTCAAATTGAAGGTCTCTTCCTACTGATTAATTTGATATGTTACTTGACTATACTATCTGTAACGGTTTAAAAGTTATATGTAAATAATCCTTTTCCGAAACGCGTCAAGAGCAATAACTCTTTAAAGAGTCACCGGAGAGTTTCGGTCCAAATGAAACAAATAGAGCCCTTGACATGTTGAACATTTTTGCTGATATAGTTTTTCAGCTATCTATTTTATTTTATGAGTTTATCCCCTAACAAGGTCAAAGGTCAAGGTCAAAGGTCACCAATGACCTTCAACCTGGTACTCAAATTGAAGGTCTTTTCATACTGATCACTTTAAACATATATGTTTACTATATTATCTGTAAGTGTTTAAAAGTTATTTGCGAAAAACCGATTTACCGAAACGCATCAAGGGCTATAACTCAAAAACGGTTCATCGCAGAGTTTCGCACCTACTGAATAAAATGGAGATAATAATGAGAGGAGTATTTTTTCCAATATAATGTTTTCAGGAATTTTTTATCGTTTCCGAGATATCGCGATAACAAAATTTCGAATGGCCGCCATTTTGAAAATGGCGGAGGAAAAAAATTTTTTTACCCTGGATTTGTAATCAGGACCATGAAAGCTACCTGGAAACCAAATTTAGTGAAAATCCGACAACTTTAATAAATTTGAATATTTAGGGGTCAAAAACGCGTAACCGGGGTCGCGACCCAAAAATTTTTTTT
>MJUU01000336.1:51721-65767 GCA_002080025.1 Modiolus philippinarum | reverse complement strand
CAAACGAGCCTTAGTATTCGAAAACGCATGACATTGCATCGCCAACAAATTAGGGATCCTGCAACAAGAATGATACCACTGAGCGGACATATCAGCGAATGTGCACGTTCCCTTCAACCGCAATTTTATATCTTCCCATTGTACAAATTCACGAACGAAACTACACAACAGCAAAGGGAGAATAAGGAAGCACTATTTATATACAAATACAAACCTTTGTTAAATGCATAATATTAATTATTTTTACGTATTTATTTATTTTTGTTTGATATACATAGAACATATCGTTATTATGAACGCTAGTTGTCGTTCATGTTACTAGCATATCTGTGACGTTTTGAAACTCTTAGTAACGTTAGCCATGAATATCCCCGCAAGGGTGAAACCGGTAGGAACGTTATGAGGAATTTTTATATGTTTTGTGCAATTTATACTGTGGAATAGTTTTCATAAAGACTATAGTGCATTTTCTATTTGTTTATTTTTCCTATATATATATATATATATATATATATATAAGTTACTGTATATAAAAATATCTATTGTAGGATGCCTCATTAGGGACTGATATTATATTGACAGTAGAAGTAAATAAAGGAGATGCACCAGCTAATGACATTGCCCTGGATTTATCAGTAAGTTGGAACATAAGTAACATGTTAGGACAGTTTTGATTATTTCCATTGAAATACTGTATAGTGTTTTATATTTGTGGCACAAAATTGTTGAGGTTTTCAGTTTTGGATTTATTTGTGTGTTTTATATTCAAGATTTTTAGTTTGAGTCATTATATTCATGTACATTCAGATCTATGGTGAAATATTCATGGTTATAAATTTTTGTGTTTATCGTTTTAAAATGTGCATAGTGCAAGAATTAATACCTAGCAAGATATAACAACAATACAATAGTGAATTCCTATGATATATGTTTACTTATGAAGAATTATGAGTAAAAGAAAATGCATCAAGTTGATCATGTTGGTCACATAATGAGATGCAGTAACCCTTAAGTTTTCCCTTTGTCCTTATGTTTGTCAGTCTGTAAATCTGTCCATTAGTCTGTTTTTTGGTCCCAATTTTTTAACAATTTCTTGGCTTGTATCAGTGGACATGATTTGAAAGTATAGTCTGTACGTTAACTTTATTCATGCGCAGAACTGCAATATTTTTTCTGTTTGATGATATAAGTACAGGGCTTCATTATATTTTTCCGTAGGACGACATTGTTTGACTCGTGTCCTGGTCCAAGGAGAAATATTTCTTTTTCTATGTCATCTTTAAAAAGGAGTTACCTTATAAAGAAAATTAAGCCTTTTCTACTCTGCATTATTTTTTGGTGTTATCATTATATTATAATATGTTTATTTTTCTACCTCCGGCAAACAAAGTTTAGGGGGTATATAGGAATCACCCTGTGTGTATGTCTGTCTGTCCATCTGGCCACACTTCTTGTAAGTGCAACACCTCTTAAACCACTTGAAAGATTTTGATGAAACTTTAAACTAAAAAAAAAACACTATATGGATATGTGCATGAAGGAATATAATTATTGTCCGAAACCAGGTAGGGGAAATAATTAGACTTTGTCTTTTCATCGATTCCATCTGCACAGATTACCTCCTAAATGAAACTCCTCTTAAACCCCTTGAAGGATTTAAAGGGAAAATTCGCGATTTTTTACATGTTGGCTTATTTTGTTCCTTGTAATGAAAAATACATATATTTCAAGTTTTATTAAAAAATTCGAAAAAATAAAGAAGTTATCGAAGAATTTCTATAATATATTTTGACTATAATTGTAGGTTGTGACGTCAAAACCTACTACTGAATCATGGGAAATATCTTTAAAAGTCTGCATCGATACAGATCAGTTTACGTAATTTAAATCGCACAGATGATTTTTGATGAGGCCAATAATCAAAAAATAAAAAGGATGTAAATAAACCCAAAAGGAATTTGAATAAAAAATACTTTTGTCTTTATGAATTTATCAGTGGAATTTATACGATTGAAATGTTTTAATTGAAAGCGCAAATCCTAATTTTGTATATTAAAGGATGCATTATATCATTTTGATATACTTAGCTATTTATATTACATAAAAGTTTCTTATTTTCTCTTCTTTTTTTAACTGTTTCGTTATTCTTCATTATCATTCGTTAAATGATTAATTTTTGACATTGACAAGCGGCAAGCAATCTTTGATGTCCATGATCTCTCGCACACAGGTGAAACAGATTTTAACACCTGTGTCCCCTTAGGTGTTGCGTAATAATTTCTTAGCCAATTTGCAAATCTTTACATGATTACCTGTACCGTTACATCAATAGAAACAATATACTGAGGCTATAATTGCACGTGGGTGCACGTTTGGTTGTAGACAATATTGGATGGAATTTGAAAACAGACTTTATAAAAATCGATCTTCTGTTGTTTTTTCTTTTCAAAATATAAAAAAAATGTGTCATTCAGATATCAGACTTATACGTCCTTGATAAGAGATAAGTAAAATATTGAAAAGAAGAGGGTTAATAATTGACAATTATGAGTCAAGATATTCTAATTAAAAAACAAGTAGAACTGTATATAGTTTGCCCAATGTGTTATAAAAGGGGAAAATCTAATAAATGTTATAGTGTTTTTTTATCAATTAGAAATCAAATTAAAAATTTATTGCGTTACTATTCAAATGGGAAAAATACAAGCATATAAATATAGACATCATTCACATTGTCGCATAATCTTGAATGTACATGCATTTATAAGATTGGTGAGCCCAGGAGTCGTATAATAAATAATTTGCTTAGACCTTTATTTACTATTGGTTTTAGGCACCTAAAATCTTTTTCATTTAAAAATGCTTTTTATCTTGAATAATTTCTCATTACTAAATCTGTAATATTGTAAAATTTTATTATTGATCTCAAAAATTTACATCTACACAAAACAGACAAAAATATTTCTTGCCCGACACAGAATACATATCTAAAATATGAGTATAGTTTGTTTTTTATGCATAAACCCGTATTCTATCCCTCTTGGTTAACAAATACTGTAATTTTGTGTTTTTGTACTTCTACACATGTAAATTGTATTATTTATTTATTTATTTTATATATTCATCTTCTCTGCAACTAAGCTAAGTTCACGACAATAAAGATATTCATTAACAAATATGTGCGAATTAGTGGGTCCACTAGAAATAGGATATGAGAAATACACAAAATGCTTTAATAATGTAAGGGATACAAGAAAAGAACGATATAGTTGAAAAGTATTTGGGCTGTCATCAGAACATTTAGATAAATTGGCAAAGTTTGTGCCTTTCCTGGGTACATCTATTTCCTTTTTGGATTCGAAACTACAGTAGAGGTGTTTTTTTTTCTTTTTTTTTAATTGCATGCCTCCGAGGTTAGGTAACATTGTGTGATGCATAAACATCATATATTACTCTAGCTTATGTATCGAAATTTATCCGACTGTATGCAAGTTTTGTGTATTAGTGTTTGGATGAGAGAGGGAGGGACTAGAGTATACCACACTAATACTTCCTGTCATGGCCATAGGTAAGTACATGTTTGTTGATTGTTGGTAATAAACAGGTTTATTGTTTTGTTGGACAACAATCTGTCAAAATTTACCTGTCGGTGTGTCTTATTATCCCGGCTAATATTTTTTCAATTATTTGTAGTCGAGTAGTCTGCTCGTCAGAACATAGATTTATTATCCATGGTCAGAATTTCGCATTGCACCTTTTTTGATATTTTCAAACATTTTTTAAAAATAAAATGTTGGTTTTGTACCTAGATGTGATCAAAATATTTGAACAAAACCAGGACATATCTTGACAATTTTTATCGAGAGGATGGCAAAATGGCGACCCGCACAACGAAGTCAATCTCATCAAAATATCGATCTCGTGCACTTATCCTTTTGAATAAAACATTAATATAGATGCATACTGGTTTATTTATACAAATGGAAAATAATATCAAATTTTAATTTTTTGTGAATTTTCCCTTTAAGTGACACTTTACGCAAAGGAAGGACACTATATGGAGATGTGCATGAAGTAATATTATTATTGTCTGAACCCAGGAAGGGGAGATAATTTGACTTTTGACTTTTCATTGATTCTATCTGCACAGATAACCTCGTAAGCGCAACTCCTCAAAAACCACATGAAGGATTTTGATGAAACTTTATGCGAAGGAAGGACACTATATGGACATGTGCATGAAAGAATATAATTATTGTCAAAAACCAGGAAGGGGTAGGCCTCTACAATAACTTTTTTTCAAACTTGTCCCTTCGGACAAGTAACTCTGGAGATTTACATGTCTGAATGAAATTATCACTTGTCCAAATATTTGACTGAATATTCAAGAAGAGTATCACAAATATAAAAATCAAAGAAAAAAAGTGTATTGGTTATTTGATAAAAATGATACATACTGACATAGGCTTATGTAGGTTAAAAAAAAGAGTACATTAAACTGAAGACAAAACAACTTAAACAATTTTCTAGTTGTACCCATGTATTCTGAAGTAAATCAGTAGGCAAGTATGTACATATTTCTTTGAAAGTCTGGTGTTTCATATTAATAGATACTAGCCTCTTTCTGAAATAGTTGTTTTATGAAAAGACTTATCAAACTTGATTGGGTTTACAAATATTCTGTGAAATATACAGTTGTAACAATAAATGCTAGAGTGAGGATTCCTACATGTTTATTGGAGACCTGTCTATAGATGTTTATTCATTCAGTCTTCCTATTACACAGATTTCATTTATAAGATAATGATATGAACTTTGCAGATACTTTGGGAAACCAAGTTACTTCAATGATTTTGGACGGATATTATTAACTCTTACATTAAATTTGAATAAATAGATTTTTTTCGTGAATGTGCCGGATTGTTTTTCAAGTAAAATCAAATTGTTCCATTGAAATCAATAATATATAGGAGTACATTTCTTTTTTCAAATTAAGTTTTGCGTAAGAATTCACATTTTATTTCGTCTTGTCAAACAATCGATATTATCAAAATGGCAGACACCAATAAAAACGTAAATGTTTACTTTGAAATCGGTCATTATTTTCGTTCTTTGATAATAGTTCATGAAAAAAATTTTGTTTTTAAAGGAATCCAAATGAATTTTCTCATTACGCATTGTTGCGGGGGATTTGAAATCTTAGTTTGAAATGTTTGACAAAAATTTTAACTTGTCCCGATGGACAAGTGACTTCTGAATTTCTCTTCTCCGACAGACGTTTCCACTTGTCCCGGGTAATCGGATAAACGGTATTGTCGAGGCCTGAGGGGAAATAATTCTAATTTTTACTTCTCATTGATTCCATCTGCAACTATTTTTTGGACTTTGAGAAATTTTCAAAAAAATTAATTCAAATAATACCTAATAGACTGTGAAACAAAGCTGTCGGAGAGAAACACCTTTTTTATTGTATTTCTCTTGAGAAGATTTTTCAAAGTGTTGGAACGAAATTTCTCTTAAGCTTATGATTCTTGCAAAAAATGTCCAAAGAGGCAAAAAAAGGGTGAATTTTATTTTTGTGTGATTTCAACAGATATGTTATTTCTTGAGGATTATATCATTGTGTCCATACTCATATTGTATCCACACTTGTACTGTGTTCACACCTATATTGTGACCACATGCACCTAAATTTGTACTTATCATGCTTATTATATTGATTCAGGGTTCCATCAGCGGGAGGCATATCTGGCTGCAATTTGGGGACAGCTCTTGTTATTTTGTATTTTATTTGTGTTCCCCCTGTCAGACAGTTATATAGATCTACTGATTTTGTGTTCTAAATATCTCTAAAAGTTTATATCTGAATCATATAAAACTAAATACTGTAAACTATTAATTTTGGCGATGTACTAATTTTTGCTATTTTCGCAGTTGGCTCTTGAACGAGAAAATAGTACCCATGAAAATAAGTTTAGAATAAGCCTGTTTAATATCGAAAACTGTGAAAATTGATACATGAAAACATGTCGATCTTTCATAAACCGCGAAAATAAGCATTTGCGAAAATTAATACGTTTAAAGTATGTTGTTTGATGCCAGGTGCATGGTTTAAGTAAAATTACATTAATGGTTTAGGTCAGTAAACATAAATATTTTGTTTTCTGAATGATGACAGGAAAACCTTACTTTCTTATCAAATAGAACTTGGTGATGTTGATTGATACCAAGTAAAGAAGGCCCTTTTGATTTTTGAAAATGTGGACCAAAGCTTAAGGTCAAGGTCACCAAATAGAACAAAAAAATTCATCTAAAAGTAAAAAAAAATTCAATTTAATAAATCTTGTAATATATTCAAATCTTTTTACATGTCATTTTTAAAAAATTTTTTAGAATGTTCCTCCAGTGTTTAGTTTCAAGAGGATATATGAAGCTGGAATAGATCCACCAGTGAAGTACTCTGTGGTTGTAAATGGGAAACTTAGTTATAATTCCCAGTCTGTATATAATTTTGACGTAGAAGTACATGTAAGTAATATTTATAGATTTTGTAACAAGTAGAAATAATGCTGGTTCCATTATCTGGTTGTGTAATTTTAAATATTTAAACTATAAATAATCCAATATTCTGATTATTGCAAAATACTCAAAGAATAACAGAACAATGCAGTAATTCATGAATGCACACAGCCCATGAGTGAATTTAGGCTGTTCAAGAACAAAATGTGTAAGGGGTTGAAAAGCACTTTGAATTCAAATTAGATGGCTTGCACTGAAGAAACACATAGAAGAAATAAAATAAAACTTTATGCATAGTAGGTCATTTGTAAAAGTGATGTCCCCCCTTAATTAATTAAATTTAAAATCTTTGAAAAGATAATCTTTATTATTAAATGTAAAATATATTGTCGCATATGATTTGTGTTTTATAGGTAATCAGTAACCCCACACTAAAGAGTACAGCACACTTTAATATAACTGTTGAAGATGTGGATGACCATAATCCTACGTTTAGTTCTGAATCCTACAACATTAATATTAAGGAAGGGGTGAGGATTTGTTGTCTTTATTTTTCCCTGCTGTAAAGAACAATGATAAAATTGTTTTGCCTACTAGTATATGCATTTATGTCTTGGTACAGTCTCCAATCTAAAAGGAAAAAGAGGACATGACATCCCCTTCCCCTTTTCCTTATTAACTCATTTGACCTGAATAGTCAGTGTGAGTCTTACCATCACTTGGTAGCTGTTGTCAGTCCGTCTGTTGTATGTCTTCTGTCTGTTGATTAATCTTATTTTCATCATTTCCTCATACACTAGTCCGTGCTTTACAGTAAGATAAATAGAAGGTCCTTTTACAAATAGTGCTTTTTTCTTTTCAATCTGATGAAAAACATAGCCGCGTGAAAAACATCATTTTCATCATCTCCTCTGAAAATAATGAAGCAGATTTACTAGGGCTGTAATGGAATGATGTATGGAAGATTCTGTACAAAGGTTGCTTATTTAGTTTGAGTTTGGCAAAACACATAGCTGCCACCACAGATCATAGTTTAACATCAACCATGCTTAACAAGAATGATGTATTGAAGATTGTTTTACAAAAATTGTTTATTTTAATCCAGTCTGATGTCAGCATGGTACATAGTTTGACATGAGAAAATTATATTTTCATCATCTCCTCTGAAACTGTTGAAGTGACTTAATCAAAACTGTACTGGAAGTATCATGTATTGAAGATCCTTTATAAAAATTGCTCATTTTATTCAGATGCAACATAAAAATCATTGCTGCCAGAATAAAACAGAATAGTTTAGCATTGGATCCTAAGGAAAAATGATACTTCGGTCTTCTTGTATGAAAAAAGGTGAAGCAAATTTCACAAAATTTTACAGGAATGGTGAAATGAAGGTTCTTTATGAAACTGCCTATTTCATCTCAATCCAATTAAAAACAAGGGCAGCAGTGTTGGACATCCTACATGTATATAATTAAATTCCTATGGGATCAACATAATGTTCATAGTCTGCTCTGAAGGTATTGAAGAGCATTAAAGTGAACTGTACTGAATGATGCATGTAAAGGTCTTTAAAATGGTTTATCTTTTTGGTTAGGTCTGTCAAAAAATGGCAGCAATTGCAGATTTGAATCCTATAGGAAAAAATGTTCTGATTATCTCCTTTGAAACCACTGAAACAAATTCAACAAAACATTACAGGAATGATGTATGGAAGGTCCTCTACAAAGGTGCTTATTTTGTTCCGATCCAACAATAAACATGCCTGCCAGGCCAGAAATTAGTGTAGCATTGAACCATAAGTAAAAATGTCATGATCATCTTCTTTTAAACTAATGAAACAATTGACACAATTTGTACAGGAATTACTCCTGATCTTGTATTTTTAGCTTATTATAAAGTAAAAAAATGCCCAAATCATTTTCATATAGGCATTGGTAGATGTGTTTTGTCATGTGAGTGATACAGACTCAGTCATATGGCCTTTAGTTTCTAGAATCTAGAAGAATTTTTCTGTTTTAACCTTTTTCAACAGTCATCATAGGAAAAATTGGGAAAGACTATTTTTTATTTCATTAGAAATGAAACTTGTATCTATTAAAAGTTTTTATATTGTTTTACAATAAACTGTTAATGATCTGAATGATTAGATATCAAGCTTTAAGAATAAATATTTCATACTTGAAAAAGCAGCTTATTTGCTTTAAAGAGGGTGAAAAATCTGTCAGAAAACTATTCCTTACCAAATATCTAGCCATCTTTGTATCTGACTCTGATTTCTCATGTACATCAATCTACCTTCAATCTTTATATTGATCCATTGGTAGGTCACCAGTGTCTTTTATACATTTCCAAGTTAACATTTTTCTACATCTTTGTCAATGTATTACATTACACCCAAAATCATAATTTCAATCATAGATACTTACCATAGTATATTATACAATTATTGCTAATTAATGTGGTCAATGCAGAAATTTATTGACATGAGAATGGTATATTGACCGAGGACTTAGTCCGAGTGTCAATATACCTTTCTCATGTCAATAAATTTCTGCATTGACTGAATTTAATAGCCTATGATAGTTTTATTATTTTCCAAATTCTAATATTTTTACAGGGACTTTAACTAATTAATCTCCATTTTATATATGATTTTTTTCTATGCGTATTTTCTATTAGAGTCATGAAACTAAATATGACTGATTTGTATAAGAAATAGACAAACCAATCATATTAAGGAAATTTTTAAATTTAATAAATATTATTATATATAATTTTAGTACTAGGTCAATACGTAAAGTCAATTCATAAAGTCAATTCGTCTTTTATTCCTTATTTAATGATTATGTAAAACTGATCTATTTTTAGCAGAGGTCAATACGTTAATTCAATTCTTAAATTTATTGACAGCTCTTCGAAATATACAAGGTCATGTGACCACATTTGAACAAATCACAGGAATTTAAAATATAAGAAAATAATAATATTATTTATTGCATATCAGTAAAAAGTCCTAAAACCAATCGCATGACATTCTCTATATTGCGGTATTGATGCCATTGGTCCAAAAAATCTGATATGGACGGATAGTTGCTGTCAATACCAGATATGGACCGGTAGTTGCAGTCAATACCAGATATGGACCGATCGGTTGAATTGTGACGTCAATTTAAGAAGAATTTAGTTTAACAACGTTAAAAGAGTTCACTGGTATTCTAGTTACTGATAATTACAGAAGTGGAATATTTTAACTTAGATATATACTTATGAGAAAAATAATTATATTGATTGCAGTTTTTCATTTTGCAAATAAATAAAATATAAAAAAAAATGTTTCGCTTTTAAACACTCTCAAACCAAAAAATAAAAACTGAATAACAAACAATGTCATTTATTCGGTTTATTCAATGCAATAAACACAATATTAACTGATGTATATGGCAATATTGTAAATAGACTGCCCTTGAGGCCATGGTATGGACCAGAGAAATGATATGCCCGCGCCTTCGGCTTGGGCCATATCATTCCTCTGGTCCATACCATGGCTCTCAGGCAGTCTATAAATTACGATATTGCCGTATACATCAGTTACTATTATATAATTATTTTGTCAACCCTCTTTGTAATATTATGTGTTTGTTGACATTGGTATAGAAGACATTTCTGTATCTACTCTCGTTGATTAGTTATACAGTCGACCTTCGATGGCCTGAACACCCAAGGGACTGATGAAAACAGTTTGAGCTCGAACTATGTTGAAACTGGAACAAAGGGACCAGAAAATGGGTTTGAGACATCCTTGGTGTTTAAGCTTTTTCAGTTCGAGCCATTGAAATTCTACTGTATTGTTACAAAAAAATGTTGAAGCAAATGCATCATCAAAATTCTGTGTAAATGGTTAACTAAAGGGTTAAACTAAATATGCCAGCATGTTATTGGTATAGATTGATGCTAGATATTGTATATTTCAGACTGCAGCTAATACTAAATTGAAAACTACCCCTCCATTGGAAGCAACTGATCCAGATAAAGGATTAAAAGTAGAAATTAATTACAAATTAATTCAAGGTATGACTACACTTGTATATTAATGATTTGTATTTTAAACATTGTTATCTCAATCAAGCCATGTGAAATATCTGGGCAAAACTTATTAAAAATTTTGTTTGCCCAAACCCGACCCAGGCCTGCTGAAGTTGGGTAGGTAGGTATTTAATTTTTTTTCTCACAGAAATCAAAATTGTTAGTTTTTGTCTCGCCTGCGGCAAAGCGAAACATAGGCGTGCAAAGTATGATGATGGTGATGGCAACAGGGTTGACTTTTACTAAATACAGGATATTTCGAAAACCTTTGGATGTAGGAACATTTTGCTTGCCAAAACCCCACCCAGGCCTGCTGAAGTTGGGTAGGTAGGTAGTTAATTTTTTTCTCACAGAAATCAAAATTGTTAGTTTTTGTCTCGCCCGCGGCAAAGCGAGACATAGGCGTGCAAAGTATGACAACGGCGATGACGACGACGGCGTTAACTTTTACTATATACAGGATATTTTGAAAACCTTTAGGTGTAGGAACATCATATTTGGTCGAGTGGTATAACTTATCAAATGCTACCTGACAGACATAAAATCATGTAACCTTGACCTTGATTGCACAGTCCAGTGACCATGTTAAGTTTCTCTGCTTAAGTCCTTTTTTTAATAACTAGAAGTGGTAGGTTGATAATATTTTGTATGTAGGTTGGTCTTTGGTAATACATGTCAGTCTGGTAGGTAACTTTTGTCCTTCACCTCAATTTCACGGTTGAGTGGTCACGTGAAGTTTCTCTGCTTAAGTCCATTTCTCAATTACTAGAAGTGGTTGGTTGATAATATATAGTATGTAGGTTGGTCTTTGGTAGTACATGTCTGTATGGTAGGTATCTTTTGTCCTTGATCTCAATTTCAAGGTTGAGTGGCCATGTTAAGTTTCTCTACTTTAGTCCATTTCTCAATTGGTTAATAATATATGGTATGTAGGTTGGTCTTGGGTAGTTAATGTCTGTCTGGTAGGTACCTTTTTTCCTTGACCTGAATTTCACAGTTGAGTGGCCATGTTGAGTTTCTCTGCTTAAGTCCATTTCTCAATTACTAGAAGTGGTAGGTTGGTCTTGGGTAGTACGTGTCTATCTGGTAGGTATCTTTGTCCTTGACCTCAATTTCATGGTTGAGTGACCATGTTAAGTTTCTCTGGTTAAAACCATTTCTCTAAGTGCTAGGTCGATAATACTTGGTATGTAGGTTGGTCTTGTGTAGTTCATGGCAGTCTGGCAGGTGATATTTCTCCTTGACCTCAATTTTATGGTCTTAATGGCCACGTTAAGTTCGTCTGTTTAGGTCCATTTCTCAATAACTAAATGTGGTAGGTTGATGATATTTGGTATGTAGGTTGGTCTTGGGTAGTACATGTCAGTCTGTAAGGTGACTTTTTTCCTTGACCTCAATTTCATGGTCTATCGGCCAAGTTTAGTGTGCCTGATTAAGTCCATTTCTCATTAACTATAAATGGTAGGTCGATTATATTAAGTATGTAGGTTGGTCTTGCATAGTACAAGTCAGTCTGGCAGGTGACTTTTGTTTTTGACCTCATTTTCATAGTCTAGTGAAAATGTTAGTTTCTCATTATCTATTAGTGGTAGGTCAATGATATTTTGTATGTTGGTTGGTCTTGGACAGTGCTTGGGGGATTTTTTGGTAAAAAAAGAATTTGGGTAGGCAGGTATATTTTATGGTAGGTAGCGTTTTGGCAAACAATAGAAAAAAGGGAAACGGGGAATGTGTCAAAGAGACAACGACCCAAGGGGGAGTAATAACAACTCAACGCCACCATAAGATCTTAAAAAAGGGAAACGGGTAATGTGTCAAAGAGACGAACGACCCAAAGGGGAGTAATAACAACTCAAATCCACCATAAGATCTTCAATGAACTATGGAAACCCCACACCAAACGGCAGGTCGGAGTTGGCCCCTAAATAAAGAGTAATCAAGTTCAGCAAAATAAACAGCATCCTAGACTCCTATAGACTTAAAGTAAACTAACTAGAAAACAGACAAGACACACTGGCTTAATAAATTTCCTGACTTAGGACAGGCGCAAACCTGCTGCGGCGGGGTTAAACTAGTTTTATTGGGCCCAAATGTTCCCCCTATAGCCAATGTGATAAATAAAAAAAACAATCGTAACAACAGTAAAATTCAGTTAGCAACAGGACTGAGTCAATTGTGAAAAATGAAACTGAAATAACTAAATATATGGACATAAACATAAAATCACAAAAGACTACTAGCAGTTAACTGACATGCCAGCTCAAGACCCATTACCAACTGACAAATAAAGTTATGGACCCTCAGTAAACAGCTTCCACCAAGATCCTTCCCATGAGGAGTTTATCATAATGATTTTTTACAGAACATATACCAGAATACATAACCCGTGTCCGTGCAATACTGATCTTAGAAATGTGGTAAGGGAGTACGAGCCTCAGATTTCAGAAGCATTCTATATCCTCGGGTTTTATCCATTCAAATAGTGCTAAAATTTTTTGCACATGGATCACATTTTCTTGGTCATAAGTCACTTTAAAATACATAAAATAGACTGTGTATAAAATTTAATCAACTTCCAATTATAATTTCATATATTTAAAGGCCTATAAACATCTTATACAAATTGAAGGAAAACTCTAGAGAGATCTGTTTCCCACCAAAATTTTGACGTATTATATCTCAAAAATTCCTACATGGATTTTCAAAATTTTTTGCTCAAGTCATTCCATTAGTAGTGCTCTTCAAAACAAAAGGTCAGAATTTTGATTCTAATTACAAAATTTCTGGCACTCGTACTCCCTTAAGATGCAAAAACCCTATAAAAAAATCAATGTTAATACCAAAGAAGGCCATACATAATGACTTTATGACAATACCGTAATTAGGGCCCCGCATCGAGATGGGGGTGCCCTTTAGTTTTCACTTTGTCTGTTCGTCCATCTGTCCATCCGTCCGTCCCTCTGTCTGTCAACAATTTTTTTTTGGTCAAAGTTTTCTGGGCATAATAAGTTGTACTGTGTAAGCAATTTTTAGGTTTGCCGTGCCACTACTTCCTGTTTGCCAATACTTTAACTTTTTATTATACCACTCTATGGATGAAAATTTTTTGTCAAAGTTTTCTGGGCTTCTACAGGTGGGAATGATTTCATATTTGGTCTGAAGCTTTATGATGATTAGTTGTAATGTGTAAGCAATTTTCAGGTTTGTCGTGGCACTACTTTCTGTTTGCCGATACTTTAACTTTTTATTATACCACTCTATGGATGAAAATTTTTTGTCAAAGTTTTTCTTGGCTTCTACAGGTGGGAATGATTTCATATTTGGTCTGAAGCTTTATGATGATGAGTTGTACAGTGTAAGCAATTTTCAGGTTTGCTGTGCCACTACTTCCTGTTTGCCGATACTTTAACTTTTTATTATACCACTCTATGGATGAAAATTTTT
>MJUU01000336.1:38661-50220 GCA_002080025.1 Modiolus philippinarum | reverse complement strand
GGCGGGAAAGTTCAACATTGTCCGATTTCAATGAAATTTGGTTTCCAAGTAGATATTGATGTTGCGACTTCAAATTGATGTTGAAAATTGTTCGTTGACTGCCATTTTCAAAATGGCTGCCAAAAAAGGCGGGAAAATTCAACATTGTCCGATTTCAATGACATTTGGTTTCCAAATAGGTCTTGATGTCGCAACTTCAAAACTGCTGTTAAAAATTCTTCGCTGACTGCAATATTTAAAATGGCTACCAAAAAGGCGGGAAAGTTCAACATTGTCCGATTTCAAAGAAATTTGATTTCCAAATAGATATTGATGTTGCGACTTCAAAACCGATGTTGAAAATTGTTTGTTGACTGCCATTTTCAAAATTACATTTCGACTTCAAATCGTGTCGAAAGTGGTCCTTAGCAAGAACAATTTTTATCGAAAAATCCCAACGAAGAAATATAATAAATTATGATCAGACTTTAAAAACAGTTCAAGATATTGGAGGTGTTGGACGTACGAAAGTTTGAGAAACTGAAGATCAACTGTATAACTTACATTGTTACCTTGATTGTGGCAACTGAAAACCAGGTGAGCGATACAGGCTCCTGGGAGCCTCTGGTTATTTTACCACTATATGGATGAAAATTTTTGTCAAAGTTTTCTTGGCCTCTACAACTGGGAATGATTTGATATTTGGTGTATTGCTTCATGATGATGAGTTGTATCCTGTAAGCTATTTTCAGGTTTGCCGTGCCACTACTTCCTGTTTGCCGATACCTTTTAACTTTTCATTTTAAAATATTTTCATAAACAAATGTTGATAATTTGGTACAAAGGAAGTGACTGCCTATTGCGGGCCCTCCTGCGTTCAGCAGTACCACTAGTTATAACCTATTTTTTATTTTGGCCCTAGATAACAGATACATATTAACACTATAAATGATGGTTTTAATTTAAATGTTATATATCAAGAATTTGAGGGAATCCCTAACTTTGTCTGGTGATTTGTAGGATCTTTTTGTTATAATAAGTGAAATACACTGAAGTATTCATTGTTGGAAGCCTGGACTTTATAATGAAAAAAAAAATCATCTGAATTTTCAGGTTTTCCTGACACATGTAAAGACTGGTTTAATATAGGTGTTGGGAGTGGAGAAATCATTGTAAAACATCCACCAGACCGAGAACAATGTGAATATATCACTCTATTTGTGAAGGTAAGATACAGAATCAATTTTGCAAAATCTGCAAATTGTCTATTTTAGGCATTTTAAAGTGACATATGACCAAGAAAATGTGACCCACATGCAAAAATATTTAACCTTGTTTGAATGGATTTAACCGATGAATTAAGAATGCTTCTGAAAACTGTGTCTAATACTTCTATGATTAAAAAAGAAAAGGATTTGCAAAAAGACTAATCCTACTTAAAAAAGATAATATTGAATTTGGAAATGTGCACAATAAGTGTCACACAGTTATGGCCATTGAACTGCAAAATCTGTAAATTTCGTGGTTTTCTGATGGTAACTTGAGTTTGCGTTGAAATAAAGTTGCAATATTTTGTAATAAACATTTAACTATCCGCAAAATAGATGTAATTTGAATTTGAATTTTAATTTTAATTTCTACTACATTTAAGATATAGTTGCATGCACTGAATGATTTTAATGAGGTATATGAATATTTTGGCAAATAATGCCTGATCAACAGCACTAGCAATATGTTAAATCCATAATCCCACCAGGAAATACGTAAACACGAAAAATGTATTCATTCTAAATAAAAAGACAACACAATATTGAATGAAAAACAGCCAATCAAAGATTGCGACCCCCCGCTACCCCTTTTTGGACCCCTCCCCTGTAAAAAAAGACAAGTGTTGTTACAAAGTAAATTTCTTTCTGTTGAAACAATCATTGTTACTGTAAAACACCAAAAAAGATATGGTTGCTAGGTAGAATTTCAAAAAGTACAGGTTTCTGAGAATTTTAGAAAATTTACCAAAATTAGAATCAAAGATTTTTGCAACCTGACTGGTGAAAATCACCATTTTAACTTTAAGAAATTGAAAAAGATATGGTTGCTAGGTAGAATTCCAAAATAGTAGGTCTTTGAGAGTTTCAGGAAATTTACCAATCTGACTATTGAAAATCATCACTGAATTTATAGGACATCAAAAAAAGATATGGTTGCTAGGTAAAATTCCAAAAAGTTATTGGTCTTTAAGAGTTTCAGGAAATTTACTAAAATTAGAATCAAAGATTCTTGCAACCTGACATTTGAAATTCATCATTATAACTCTAAATAACCCAAAAAGATATTTTTGCTAGGTAGAATTCCAAAAAATAGTAGGTCTTTGAGAGTTTCAGGAAATTGACCAAAATTAGAATCAAAGATTTTTGCAATCAGACTATTGAAAATCATCTGACACTGAAACTATAGGGCATCAAAAAAGATATGTTTGCTAGGTAATATTCCAAAAAGTAATTGGTCTTTGAGAGTTTCAGGAAATTCACCAAAATTAGAATCAAAGATTCTTGCACCCCGACAGTTGAAATTCATCATAATTGAAAAAGATATGATTGCTAGGTAGAATTCCAAAAAATAATTGGTCTTTGAGAGTTTCAGGAAATTTACCAATATTTGAATCATATTTTTGAAATCCTAGTGTTCATACTAGCTGATGACATCAAAAATTTAATTATAAAACTTCATGTTGGAATTTCAAAAATTATTAGTCTTTGACATTTTCAGGAAATTTACCAAATTTGGCACGGGGTTCTAAATTCTAAGAGCTTAGAACGGATTCAAAGAGCAATTCCAATAATTCCTCATGAAAATATAAACCACAAAATCAAAATTATACATACCCACACAGTTCCAGTCGTTCTGATTAGTACTGATTGTTTTACATTTTTGACCCCTTAAGGGCATGCCCCCAGGGGTCATACTAAAAGTCCGCTAACATCAGTAAATGAGATGCATATAATGGAACATGCATACAAAGTTTCAGCTTCCAAACATGAATACTTCAGAAGATTTCGCTTATTACTGGATATCTCGAAATACAAATTAGCTCATTTTTCCGCCCTGAGGGCAAATTTGAAAATTCCTGAACCTTTGGCACAGACAACATTTATAGTGTTACTTATACCCTTATTACAAGGTTTCTGCAATTTAAGGTGTAAGAGGAGTTCCAGCGGAATCGATTTTTTCGTTTTTAGCTCACCTGGCCTAAAAGGCCATGTGAGCTTTTGCCATCACTTTGCGTCCGTTGTCCATCCTTCGTCTGTCGTCCGTCCATTGTCTGTCCGTCCGTCCAAAATCTTCTCCTCTGAAACTGCTGAGCCAATCATAACCAAACTTGGCCTGAAGCATCACCAGGGTATGCAGTTTAAAAATTGTGTTCGATTAGTCCGAAGACCAAACAACATGGCTGCTGTTACTAAAAATAGAACCTAGGGGTAAATTGCTGTTTTTTGCAAATAATTCAAAAACCGTTACAGATATAAAAAATCTGACACAGGATAAAAGTGATCAGCATAGCAAGATCTACTTACCCTGCAATTTCGAAGAAAATCCAAAAACCCGTCTTGGAATTATTGTCCTTTTTCTGTAAAATTTGCAAAATTTCAACTTTATTAATTTTTTATCAGAAAAACTATAAGAGATAGAAGTGAACTTGAAATTGCAAAAATGTTCAACATGTCAAGATCTACCCACCCTGAAATTTTGAAGATAATCCAAATACCCTTGTAGGAGTTATTGCCCTTTTTTTCATGGAATTTTCAAAATTTTCATATATTACATCTGTTATTTCCAAAACTATAGAAGTTGATGGTTAAGTGTAAATTGATAAAATGTTTGCAATGCTGTGGCGAATTTAAAACTGATGTTGAAAATTATTGGTTGACTGCCTTTTTCAAAATGGCTGCCGAAAAAAGGCGGGAAAATTCAACAATGTTCGATTCCAATGAAATTTGGTTTCCAAATAGATATTGATTTTGCGACTTCAAAACTGGTGTTGAAAATTGTTCGTTGCCCTCATTTTCAAAATGGCCGCCACAAAGGCGGTTGAATTCAACATTGTCCGATTTCAATGAAATTTGGTTTCCAAAAAGGTATTGATGTAGCAACTTCAAAACTGATGTAAAAAATTGTTCGTTGACTGCCATTTTCAAAATGGCCGCCAAAAAAAGGCAGGAAAATTCAACATTGTCTGATTTCAATGAAATTTGGTTTCCAAGTGGATATTGATGTCGCTACTGCAAAACCAGTGTTGAAGCTTTTATAAGTTTACTGGCCTTGCTATATGAAGATATACTAAATATGCTTTTACTGAGTTATAAAACATGATCAATAACCATTTTTGCAGGGTTACCAGATAGACAAACCAGAATTCCGATACAGCGTAGCTTGGGTGAACGTGACAATCATCGATATCGATGATAATAATCCTGTAATGGATAGAGATACATACAGTTTGTCAATACCAGAGAATTCTCCAGATACTACTTCGATTTTACAGGTCCATGCCACAGATATAGACAAGGTAACTAACTTACTGGTGTTGAACAGCTACATGTTTTACTGTCCTGAGTTTGGTTTTATTGTCCCTTGTCTATGACATTAATTCCTATTGTATAACCAATTTAGCAATTTCATTAATCTATAGGTGTGATAAAATTGTTCAACACCAATATGTCTAGAGCAACATATATTAAAAAAAAATTTTGATATTGTCAACTCATTTAAACAATAATGTCCTTTTGAATTGTCCAACAATACTATTGTAATCAATCTGTCATGGCTAGTAGGGATTATTTTCAATCTTCTTACATCATCTATCATTTTTGTCTCGCCCGCAAAGAAAGGTGCGGAAAGCAAGACATATGTGTACAAAATATGACAGCAGCAGGGTAAACTTTCATGTTAAGTTTTTGTGCTTAGTTTAGTTTCTCAGTAACTATAATTTGTAGGTCAATGATATATGGTATGTAGGTTGGTCTTAGGTAGTACATGACAGTCTGTTATATGGTTTTTGTCTGTGACCTCAATTTCATGGTCTAATTAACATGTTAACTTTTTTACGCTTTGGCTAGTTTCTCAGTAACTATTAGTAGTAGGTCAATGATATATGGTATGTAGGTTGGTGTTAGGCAGTACATGACAGTCTATCTTATGGCTTTTGTCCTTTAACTCAATTTCACTGTCTAGAGAGCATGTTAAATTTTTGTGATTAGGTCATTTTCTCAGTAACTATTATTGGTACATCAATGATATTTGATATAAAGGTTGGTCATGGGTAGTACATGACAGTCTGCTATATGGCTTTTATCTGTGACCTCAATTTCATAGTCCAGTGATCATGTTAAGTTTTCAAGTATTTATTAATGTATAGTCAATGATATTTGGTATGTGGGTTTGTCTTAGATGGAAAATTACAGCCTGCTTTTTGGCTTTAGCCCTTGACCTTTTTTTCAGGGTCTAGTGAACATGTTTGTTTTTTTTTAAGTATTTATTAGTGGTAGGTCACTGATATTTTGAGCATTTTGGTTTTTGGTGATACATTACAGTCTGCTATATTGCTTTTCTCAGTTACCTTAATTTCACAGTCTAGTGAACATGTAAAGTTTTCTGATTTAGTCAGTTTGAGTTTCACATCAATTTTGTTACCAAGTAGGGACAGGTGAGACTTCAGTTTGGGTCCACACTTATTTGGTTAGGATGTTTGCAGCTTATTTCTTTTGATGTATTTTTATTTTTTTTATTTTTTTTAGTGATTTGAGTTGCAAAAATGTGTGTCTTTGAGAATTATTTGGAATTAAGGTAACACATTCTCACAAAGAGCTATATTTTGTCATTTGAGAGGCTCTTAAATAGGGTTCTATGTTCGATGTATGAAATATAAAAATAGGCTTGTATGATGTGTGAAATTGGCCCTAAAAATCAAAATTGGTGTGTATGTGTTTTGTATGAATGAACACAAAATAAGAAGTATGAAAAATAAAAATGGTCATGTATGTTGAACAAAAATAATCCTGTATAACCCTCATTTGATAACTATTCTTTGAAATGTCATTCTCTATGTCTGATATTCTGATATCTGTTTTACTATTATAAGATTATTTCCTGATATTTTAGCCTGTGATATTCTGATATCTGTTTTACTATTATTAGCTTGTTTCCTGACATTTTAGCCTGTGATATTCTGATATCTGTTTTACTATTATTAGCTTGTTTCCTGACATTTTAGCCTGTGATATTCTGATATATGTTTTACTATTATAAGCTTGTTTCCTGATGTTTTAGCCTGTGATATTCTGATATCTGTTTTACTATTAACAGCTTGTTTCCTGATATTTTAGCCTGTGATATTCTGATATCTGTTTTACTATTATTAGCTTGTTTCCTGATATTTTAGCCTGTGATATTCTGATATCTGTTTTACTATTATTAGCTTGTTTCCTGACATTTTAGCCTGTGATATTCTGATATATGTTTTACTATTATAAGCTTGTTTCCTGATGTTTTAGCCTGTGATATTCTGATATCTGTTTTACTATTAACAGCTTGTTTCCTGATATTTAAGCCTGTGATATTCTGTTATCTGTTTTACTATTATTAGCTTATTTCCTGATATTTTAGCCTGTGATATTCTGATATCTGTTTTACTATTATTAGCTTGTTTCCTGACATTTTAGCCTGTGATATTCTGATATATGTTTTACTATTATAAGCTTGTTTCCTGATGTTTTAGCCTGTGATATTCTGATATCTGTTTTACTATTAACAGCTTGTTTCCTGATATTTTAGCCTGTGATATTCTGATTTCTGTTTTACTATTATAAGCTTGTTTCCTGATATTTTAGTCTGTGATATTCTATTATTTGTTTTCCTGTTTCCTGATATTTTAGCCTGTGATATTTTGATATCTGTTTTACTATTATAAGCTTTTTTCCTGATATTTATACCCCCACGAATGAAGTTCAGGGGGTGTATAGGAATCACTCTGTCCGTCTGTCTGTCTGTCTGTCTGTGATAGCAAACAATTTTTCGTAACAGTTTTCTTTAATAGTAACTACTCATCACTGCAGCTTGAAATTTTGTATGCAAGTTTAACATGATGTCCCATACTGCAAGTAGCGATTTCAGGATTGCCTGACATTTACTTCCTGTTTACCGACTTAGTAAATTTTCGAGATCTTTTGTCAATCTTAAGAACTTTTTGTAACAGTTTTCTCAGTAACTACTCATCACTGTAACTTGGAATTTTGCATGCAAGTTTAACATGATGTCCCATACTGCAAGTGGCGATTTCAGGATTGCCTGACATCTACTTCCTGTTTACCGACTTAGTTAATTTTCGAGATCTTTTGTCAAACTTAAGAACTTTTTGTAACAGTTTTCTCAGTAACTACTCATCACTGTAACTTGAAATTTTGTGTGCAAGTTTGACATGATGTCCCATACTGCAAGTAGCGATTTCAGGATTGGGGGACATCTACTTCCTGTTTACCGACTTAGTAAATTTTCGAGATCTTTTGTCAAACTTAAGAACTTTTTGTAACAGTTTTCTCAGTAACTACTCATCACTGCAGCTTGAAATTTTGTATGCAAGTTTAACATGATGTCCCATACTGCAAGTAGCGATTTCAGGATTGCCGGACATCTACTTCCTGTTTACCGACTTAGTTAATTTTCGAGATCTTTTGTCAAACTTAAGAACTTTTTGTTACAGTTTTCTCAGTAACTACTCATCACTGTAACTTGAAATTTTGTGTGCAAGTTTGACATGATGTCCCATACCGCAAGTAGCGATTTCAGGATTGCCGGACATCTACTTCCTGTTTACCGACTTAGTTAATTTTCGAGATCTTTTGTCAAACTTAAGAACTTTTTGTAACAGTTTTCTCAGTAATTACTCATCACTGTAACTTGAAATTTTGTGTGCAAGTTTAACATGATGTCCCATACTGCAGGTAGCGATTTCAGGATTGCCGGACGTCTACTTCCTGTTTACCAACTTAATTAATTTTCGAGATCTTTTGTCAATCTTAAGAACTTTTTGTTACAGTTTTCTCAGTAACTACTCATCACTGCAGCTTGAAATTTTGTAAGCAAGTTTAACATGATGTCCCATACTGCAAGTAGCGATTTCAGGATTGCCGGACATCTACTTCCTGTTTACCGACTTAGTTAATTTTCGAGATCTTTTGTCAATCTTAAGAACTTTTTGTCACAGTTTTCTCAGTTACTACTCATCACTGCAACTTGAAATTTTGTGTGCAAGTTTGACATGATGTCCCATACTGCAAGTAGCGATTTCAGGATTGCCTGACATCTACTTCCTGTTTACCGACTTAGTAAATTTTCGAGATCTTTTGTCAATCTTAAGAACTTTTCGTAACAGTTTTCTCAGTAATTACTCATCACTGCAACTTGGAATTTTGCATGCAAGTTTAACATGATGTCCCATACTGCAAGTAGCGATTTCAGGATTGCCGGACATCTACTTCCTGTTTACCGACTTAGTTAATTTTTGAAATCTTTTGTCAATCGTGAGAACCTTTCGTAACAGTTTTCTCAGTAACTACTCATCACTGCAACTTGAAATTTTGTATGCAAGTTGATTTCTGGATTGCCTGATATCTACTTCCTGTTCACGGATTTATTTAATTTTCGAGATTTTTGTCCATCTTAGAAACTTTTCGTAACTTTTATCTCAGTAACTTCTCATCACTGCAACTTGAAATTTTGTATTCAAGTTTAGAATGATTTCCTTTACAGCAAATGGCTATTTCAGGATTGCCAGACTTCTACTTCCTGTTTACCGACTTAGTTAATTTTTGAGATCTCTTAAAATTTTTAGTACACAATGGATTTGTGCAATTATAACTATTTTTGTGACAAATTATATTTGGATCTTCTACTCCAATGGGGAGTGGGCGGTATTATTTTGTGGCCCTCCAGGCCACAGTACCTCTAGTTTAATCTGTGATATTCTATTATTTGTTTTCCTATTATAATCTTGCTTTCCAATATTTAAGCCTGTGATATTCTGATATCTGTTTTACTATTATAAGCTTGTTTCCTGATATTTTAGCCTGTGATATTCTATTACTGTGAAAGTACTTTTATTCGTGGATGCCAATTTTCGTGGATTGCAGACAAATCATTAGTTCATGGGTTTTTGAATTCGTGGTTTAAGACTTTCCACAGTACAAATCAACAGGAGATTTGTATTTCGTTGGGCATCAAATTTCGTGGTTAAAGTCAACCACGAAATCCACGAAAACTGGTACCCCACGAACAATTGTACTTTCACAGTATCTGTTTTCCCATTATAAGCTTGTTTCCTGATATTTTAGCCTGTGATATTTTGATATCTGTTTTACTATTATCAGCTTGTTTCCTGATATTTTAGTCTGTGATATTCTTTTATTTGTTTTCCCATTATAAGCTTGTTTCATGATATTTTAGCCTGATATATTCTGATATCTGTTTCGCTATTCCTGATATTTTAGCCTGTGATATTCTTATATCTGTTTTAGCTTTTTAGCTCACTTGACCTGAGCTTTTGCCATCAATTGACGTCCGTTGTCTGTCCGTTGTCCGTCGTCCGTTGTCCGTCCATGAAACTTTTTACATTTTTATCTTCTCCTCTGAAACCAGTGATGCAAATTCAACCAAAATTTACAGGAATGATGTACTAAAGGTCCTTTACCAAGATTGCTCATTTCATTTGGATCCGATATAAAACATGGCCGCCAGCGCAGAACTTAGGTTTAACATTGGACCCTATGGGAAAAATCACATTTTCATCTTTTCCTCTGAAACCGCTGAATCAAATTCAACAAACTTTACAGGATTGATGAACTAAAGGTCCTTTATAAAGCTTGCTCATTTTGTTCCAATCTGATAAAAACATGGCCACCAGCACAGAACAAAGTTTAACATTGGACCCTATGGGAAAATCACATTTTCATCTTCTCCTTTAAAACCTCTAAAGCAAATTCAACCAAACTTTACAGGAATGATGTACTAAAGGTCCTTTACAAAGATTGCTCATTCCATTCTGATCAGATGAAAAACATGGCTACCAGCAAGGAACATAGTTTAAAATTGGACATTGTGGAAAAATTTCATTTTCATCTTCTCCCCTGAAACCGCTGTAGCAAATTTAATCCAACTTCATAGGACTGAAGTTCTAAAGGTTCTTTACAAAGATTGCTAATTTTGTTCTTATTTGACAAAAAACATGGCGGCCAGCACAGAATGTATGTTTTACTTTACATTGGACTTTATGGGAAAAATCACATTTTCATCATCTTCTCTGAGACAACGGCAGTAGAATACCGAAGGAACAAAGGAGTGAAATTTACAAAAATCGAAGTCCAAAGGCATGGCCAAAACGAGAAAACAGAAAACAATGACGCTAGACACAAAACATTGATGCTTAATAGACACAAAGCACAGAAACAGAAATCACAACATTCAAAACAAAGCACTCACAGTGTAAACTCCAGTGAAACTGAGAGTGACATCAGGTGCTCCGGAAGGGTAAGCATGTCCTGCTCTGTAAACAGCACCCATCACACTGTAAGTGAGGAAAATATGTTTTTGAAAGATCTGTTAGGTAGCTGATTGGTTATTGTCATTTTCTAACCCTCAGACAAAACCAATTAAAATCCAGGGTACGTGTTACTTCTCTAACCCGCAAACAGTACCAAGATGAAATTTTGAAAAGGCCTTTGAAATCAGTTTATTAATCAAACATGGACAAGACCACAAACAACAGTAAAGAAGACAAAACTAAAATTAGACAAGACAACACCAAAAACTAAAGCACTGACAGTGTGAAACTGTTGAAGCAAATTGTATTGGAATGATGAATAGAAGGTCCTTTGCAAAGTTTACTCTTTTCAATAGGACAAAAAACACAGGTGCTAATAGAGAACATAGCTAAACATTAGACCTCCAGTGGTAAAAAACATCATTTTTGGTCATGCATGGCAGAGAAATATTTTGTTAGGTGAGCGATACAGGCTCAGTCTCTGAGCCTCTAGTTTCCTGATATTTTTGCCTGTGATACTGTAATTGTACTTATTTTCATGAATTTCTCAGTCATCATTTTTCTGCGAAAAGATATACACACCAATACGTATAAATATGCGTAATAAGTAATATAAAGCGTAAGTCTAATGACGATACCGCGAAATTTAATACACGCAAACTTGTATGTATACGGAAATCCACAAAAATAAGTACCCACGAAAAAAAGTACAATTACAGTATTCTGATATCTGTTTAACTATTATAAGCTTGTTTCCTGATATTTTAGCCTGTGATATTCTGTTATCTGTTTTATTATTATAAGCTTGTTTCATGATATTTTAGCCTGTGTGATATTCTGTTATCTGTTTTATTATTATAAGCTTGTTTCATGATATTTAAGCCTGTGATATTCTGTTATCTGTTTTATTATTATAAGCTTGTTTCATGATATTTTAGCCTGTGTGATATTCTGTTATCTGTTTTATTATTATAAGCTTGTTTCATGATATT
>MJUU01000336.1:5767-17560 GCA_002080025.1 Modiolus philippinarum | reverse complement strand
ATATCATTGACCTACCACTTATAGTTACTGAGAAACTAAACTAAGCACAAAAACTTAACATGTTCACTGGACCGTGAAATTGAGGTCACAGACAAAAGCCATATAGCAGACTGTCATGTACTACTCAAGACCCACCTGTATACCAAATATCATTGACCTACCACTTATAGTACTGAGAAAGTGACCTAATCACAAAAACTTAACATGAAAGTTTACGCCGCCGCCGTCGTCGCCGCCGCCGCCGCTGCCGCCGTCATACTTTGTACGCATATGTCTCGCTTTCCGCGCCTTTCGTCGCGGGCGAGACAAAAACCGCGGGAAAAAGATCGTGTAGGTGTTCTCACCCAGGCGGGTGGGTGAGACGGAAAATGGATGGTTGAGACGGAAAAATCTCATCCAGGCATTGGCTACATAGAAAGCACTACAGGTAGGGTGAGAAAAGGATATCTCAAACGGCTAAAAATAGGCACTGGCTTGTCTCAAATGTGAGAATATAAATTCTTTCAAAAAAACTGATAAAAACTGATAAAAATACCTGATGCTACGCAGACTTGTCCTCCTAACTGTAAATCCCTGAGACATCGTGCTAAATCATTCACACAGTTTTACGTAAATTTCGAGTAGATTGTATTAGATTTCTAATATAACACTGCACAAGTTCGATGTTTAAACATTGTTGAGTATACATTAGGTTGTAAATTTTTATTTTCTTGTAAATATTCCCAAATTTAACTAGGTTAAGATAGTTCTTGTACGTTCATATAGTCATATAGTCCTACAAAATAGTTTTATTTAACATTAAAGATTTTTTTCATTAGTGTATTCTGGACATTTTATTGAAACATTTAAACAACATTAATTTAATTCTTTAGTAGTTTAAAAGTTGAAACACCAATATTGACAATAAAGACTTAATTTTAATTTTTAAATCCTAAATTTTACTCGTACGGAAATACATGTAGGACAAGTCTCCAAATACTATCCGTATTTCCTTAAATCACCTTGGTATTTAATTATGACAAATAAACAAAGTGTTTATTTTTAGTTAATAATTGGACCACATTAAATTTAAATTTTGAGGTGACAAATTGTAGGTCGTATCCAAGCTTAGCCTTATGTTCACATATTAAAGTATCGAATGGTGCTTTGGTATAGCAGTATTTTCACTATACTAACTCAGTAGAGAAGTAAAGGCAATGGTAAGCTATAATAATCAAGTCTGTTAAAGTTCGCAACAGACTAGTTCAGTTGCTATTGCGCAAGTAGTTGCAGTTTGTATATGTTTCCAAAATTCATTAAAATCTACTTATTATAGGACTGACATGTATTTTCAACTCCAATTGTCCCCAATGTTAAACAATGTTCCTTAGATTCGATACGTGATGAACATCTTTAAGAGGAGATCATCAGAGGACCATAGTTGCTTAGTTCCAAATTCAAATAATTTTCTGAAGAGAGGGGTAAATAATGCTGATTACGATTGAAACACTGAACAAAAGGTCAAGGTGATATAGCACGTGCTTAACTTTGCTTTTGCCATACTTGTATACTAAAAACGTTTCCCTATTCTATGAAAAAGCGTAATTACAAAATATGTACAACTATGTAGTTTTTCTATCACTGATTGGTTTTCTATACAAATAAAACGCAAAAATGTATATTTCAGCTGTACCAATCAAATTGTATTGTTGCTTTGGTGTTTTTATGTCAATATTAACGGACATATTGTGTTACTATCAATACTTTGAGAAACATAATTCCAACAAACAAAGTATTTACGAGTTTTAGACGTGCTTTAACTCGAACAAAGTTAATTCATAGCTAAATGGTTGTTATTTGTCTTCACCTAAAACTCCCTTCAGTTTGATATAATTCTGTCAAAGTAGAGTTGCTAAAAAGTTAGGATGACCAAGTAAAGGCTTACTCCCGAGGGATAAATAAATTCCATCTTACCTCATGTCTGCAACTTAAAGTTCAATTTTGTTTTTATATCATTATTATGCTTATCAGAATCGATTATAAAATGAAATGAAAAAATCTTTTTGTTGATATAACGATTTTATCAGAATTTTTCAGGCTTATTACAGGTCAAAGGCCAAAAACAGTGAAATAGACTTGACATAAAATTCAATGATATTGTACATCGATCTATAAAGATACAATGTATATATCAATTTAATGTGCATTTAAGTGGTTATATCTTTATATTAAAATCACATCATAGTACAATGTTCTGTCATAAGCATCATTGTAACTTTTATGCAATATTTTATTAGCAAACCATTTTCTCAGGAACATCAAGATTTCCTAGAAGGAAACCCTGGAATATTATATCTAAGCTTCAGCTTCCTATAGTAATTAAGACTTTGTTTTTAGAATATATGCAAACCTCAGGGTCAAAGTAGTTTCTAATGGAAACAGGGATTTCTGTAAATAAACGAGTCTGAAGAAACTTGTGCTAAGCTGCAAAGTCTTATTACAATGAGCTTTCATGTATTTCTGGGACACATCTTGCCTGCAGCATACCCTAGGTTTCATGAGGAAAACTAGCTTTCTCAGCGTTTTGGCAAATCCCGCATGTCATTATATTTATATTAACGGTATGCTTCGTGTGACTTTGCTGATCACTGTGGTGCCGATTACTGGGGGTCGTTTTTTTGACCTAACAAACTGAGTTGTCAATGTTTTTTCATGGTCAACCTGAAGAGACATAAGCTGTTGAAATGAGCTTATGCAGAAACTACATTAACAGTAACTTCGGTATTTTGTTGTTTGCTATCAAGAATTCCCAATTCGTCTTTTAGAGTTTCAGGAAATTTACCAATATTTTCCAAAACATGTCGATTTCATCTTTTGAAGAAACTTTCAAAGTAGCGTCAGCTACCATTTTCTTTAAAGTTGACTGCCCAACATATTAAATAATTTAATTAATTTTAAAGAACTTATATCTGTGGTAGTAGACAAGACAAAAATGTTGACTGGTTTGCCAATAGGTAAATCATATGTCTAGTGTGGATAGCACAAAAATATGACCCAAGTTATACCAGCCCTATTCGAAACACACGAGTAATGAGTACTTTTAATGGAAATCGTCTTTGATTTGAGAAAGTCAACCCTGAACCAATTATCATTTGGATCGTTTACAGTGTTATTTCTAATCATTCCTAACAAAATGTACTTTCAACTATTTGGAGAAATGTACATGACAACTTTCATTTAAAGGTAAATGACAGTTCCACATGAAGTTGCACACGTTGTTGTTCGAAGCATACTCCCATTCATCCCAATTTGTTTTTAAAATCGCATCAAACAGTTAGTTGATATCACAGAGCAACAAAAAACTCTTAAGGTAGATCGGTAGTCTTCCGCCATTTTGAATTTGTTATTTATGCTGTTATGGTATTATCTGCCTTTTTAAATATACAAATATTTTAATTTGTAATGAATCAATCAATATTATATCCATAATACAAAATGCAAATGACCTACATGGACTTGATTTCACATGTCTTTATCTAATTAGACGAGGTATGGTAACTTGATAATTAAATAAATTGAAAGAAGATTTTTGAAAAAGGGAGATAATCTGATAAAAATATTTTACATAGATATCACTATGAAAATTCACATTTTACAAATTAAATGGAAAACAAAGTCGGTGACTCTCATTTTTCTTTATATTTTTTTGAAAGTATGTTTAAAGGGCTAACACATTATGAAAGCAGAAAAAAATCTATGGAATAGTTTTAAAGAAATCAACAATATACCTGTTCTTCCCTATATATTCATCAAAAATATTTGATTATTTTGATATCAGTTATTTTAAAAACAAGCACGGTGACCCCCCCTTTTTTATTTTTTTATTTCAATGCTTATATAACAAGGAAACTTTCCTGTAAAAATGAAAAAATCTATGGAAAAAAGTTTTGAGTACCCATCTACCTTAAATCGCACAACTCAATACAAGAAAGCAGCATACCAAATTTTAAATGAATCCCTTCAGCCAAATCAGAGGATTTTGTGGTGAAAAATATCGGAAAGAATGACAGATGGACGGACGGACGGGCGGATAAGTGCATTGCAATGCACCAATCACTCGACAAGTGGGAATACAATGATAATTGAGACAATATAATATGGATTGATGTGAGTTAGTTAGTTTGTACGTAAAATATAAAGGCTTTACATATTAGAGGTACCAAAACGAAAGACACATTGGCATAGAACAAAAATGAAAATTTTGCTTTCTGTATCCGTAAAGCTACATATATTTGATTTGGTCCATACATCGGATAACGAATACCGAAGCGAAAATGGTGAGAGGGTGAATTCAAAAATCAAAAATCAGAATCTATTTCTTTTCAGATCTTTTACTGAATATAGAGGTTGAAATTATGTAAATCACAAAAAACAGAGTCAAAATTTAGATGGTCATATGATTCAACTTCAAAAACGACTTTCGAGAAAGAAAATCTAACACTTAACTCTAGGTCCTGTGCAAATTGATTTTTTCCAGTATCCTCTATTAAACGGATATGTCATTATATTTCATTAGTCTTGAAACTTAAAAATTGCAGACAGGTTCAAGCATGAAGGGGTATGAATTAAATGCACATGAGACAAAGTCTCTACAAATGCATGGTAATACAAAGCAATGGAACAACGCTTTTATTGTTTTTCTTCATCTTGAAGTCATCATGAGGCCTTCAACAATGAGCTTTGTTGATACTTCATAGTAATTTCAAGACGGCCCCTAGCACCGGTTTCAGAGGAATTTATTGCTGGATGTCGAGCAATGTAACATACTCCTTTACCCATGGATTCATTATCGTCAACAAACAAAATTAACTGGAAAAACTGTTCTTACAGTCGATCTACGTCCACTGATGCTACATTATTTTCGTCAAAGGCCAATCAGATCTTTCTTTTAATGTTTTACCAACGGTGCATTAGTTTCTGTGACGGCCAATGTGTAGCATTTTTAAACTGCCGGTACATAAATAGTACCCTAGAAAGTTGTAAAAACGTTTGAACATCATAACCTGCCGACATCAATTTTTGGTGGGAAACGGGCGAATTGCTTTCGAGGGACATCACAATGTCAATGCACAATAAGCGGGGTTGCATGTTTATTTTTACACTCCATCTTACTGATCAGGCCTTTATTGTCGGAGAATGAACTTTCAAGGAAAAGTTATGGGACCTTGACATAAAGAATCGTACAAAACATGAACTTACGTTGGTAGAAGAAGTCTATTTTCATACATGGTGGAACTTTTCTCCAAGTTTTTCTTCCTTCTATTATTAATTCCTTTGTATGTATCAAATTTCATATCCAGTTTTATTTTGTACCAACAGCTCTCTAGAAAATCAAGTCATAATTTATCAAAAAGCAACAAAGACTTGAAAAACTAAAAACTCATGTCTGTAAATGCATTGATTTCCTTTGAATTGTCATAAAGTAAAACATACAATAAAATTAAACTTTAGTATTTATCCAACTATCATTTGTTTTAATAATTCATATATCCTTTTCACGTCTTATTTAACACATATTTCAGTTTGACAAGGTAGATATAGAAAGATGGCTTCAGAATTCTCAACACATTTTAACAGATCAATTGACCAAGTATTTCAAATGTTAAATTGAAGTCAAGGTTCGTATAATTAAGCTATAAACTAAAATTACTATAAAACATAAATAAAACGTGCGTGAAAGTAGAACGAAAAATGGGCGAACACATAAAAATCATAACCATTTTATATCCGTTAACTTATTTCTAATATTTGATATTATAAATGACTGTATAGTGATGACGTGATTCCGTTTTGATTCATGTAAAAGACAAAAACTTACCCGTTTTCTCTCTTTTAGTTGTTAACTTTATATCAACAATTGTTGTAGCTAATTGTTTGTATTAAAAAAAACCTTAAAATCCTTGAATTCCTATTCAAATTCAGCCATTTAACTTTGAGAAATATGTACATTTCCGATATACACATTGAAAATCGATGACTTGAAGGAGTTCTCAAATTTCCCAATCAAGTCTTATATGGTAACATTAAAAAAGTCAGGGATAATGACAAACTATTGGGATGACAATTAACATAGATAAGTTACCAAACCTGTGTTTAGCTTAAGATGGGGTTCTATACATATTTTAACCAATAAAATAAAGAGGATGCATTTCATTTGCAAAGAGTGCAAAGTATACTCAGAAGAAATCGATTGCTTTGCGATTTGATGGAATCATTTTTCTAAGAATTTTAGAAATCTTCGTTTCTCTTCAAATGTAAACATCAGCCGATCTCTTAATTCATAACCGAAATAGCCAAACTGAGTCGAAAGTTGGAATAAATCATAAGCACGTCAGTGAGCTATTTCGCGGGATTTTTATTTCGACTAGTATTGTGAATTAACTAAAAATCATGAGAAAAAATTCCTAAAATAATTAAATGGTAAATAATTAACTAAATACCGAAGTTACTGTTACTTTTGTTTCTGCATATGCGCATTTTGACAACTTATATCTCTTCAGTGCAGATAAAATCAAAACATTTGGAAGTCCAGAAAACCGAAATACATGTAACCAGCTGGTAACGACTGATAGAGAACAAATAACCGATAAGATCTAAATATAAAAGCCAAAATCAGATAAGGACAGAGCTATGTAAGAGGGAGATACTCCTTAGTTTAAAAAAAATCTAAAATTTTAATATTGCAAGTTTCCAATGAAATCGGGTTTTTCGGGCCAACGCCGAAGTACTGACTACTGTGTTGATGAATACCCTCGGGGACTAATAGTGAGTATGCCATTACGGACCGAGATGTTAGAAGTTAGATTGATAAAATTACACCCATTTTAACCATTTTCAGTTTCTTAGAAATCTTTGTATCTGTATCATGTTGCTCTTTCAGGAGTACCGAGGATTGATTTTAGTGACTGTGTATTGCTTCATCGTCCTCCTTATGCGAATGTAACTAAAATTCTTCTTAAGATAAATAAGATTCTGTGATAATGATGAGGTAAATCTCCAGGTGCCAAACAAAACTAAAAAGATCATCTATGAATAATCTAACTTCGAGGACTTGTTTTTCAACAGACTATCGGATTTCCTATGGGCACAAACTGTGCACATCGGCCTCATTCCTTGACCTTCATCTTGAAATTGACAACAGAGGTAAACTTCAAACGAAGCTGTACGACAAACGCGATGACTACACTTTTCCAATAGTAAACTTCCCTTTTCTTTGAAGCAACATCCCAACAGCGCCGGCATACGGAGTTTACATCTCCTAGCTCATCCGCTATTCAAGAGCCTGTGTTCGATACAGTGATTTCCTTGATAGAGCCCGGTTGCTCACAAATAGGCTATTTCAACAAGGGTATGTTACCCAAAACTTGAAGTCATCACTCCAGAAGTGTTACGGTCGAAATCACCATCTTGTGGACCGCAATGGGATATCTGTTTCCCAGATGACAACAGAACTATCCCTTTAAAGCTTAATTATTGTTTATTCTCACGGATTTGATTTTAATACCGGATTTGACATGATCAACACTGCGAGCAGGAGATGCTTATTCTACCGGTGCACCTGATCTCACCCATGTTTTTTATTGGGTTCGTGTTGTTCATCTTTGTGTGTGTGTGTGTCTTCATTTTTCTTTTCTGTGCCCTACTCATGTTGTGTCTCTGTTTCCGATGTTGCCATTGTCCTTGGATTGTTCGTTTTTGGATTGACGGTTCGATTCTCACTTACCTTTCGAAATATGTATATTTGAACATTTGCAGTATTTGGTAATCAGTTAATGTAGTGACTTGCCAAAATGTTTTTGACCGCAACTTGAATTCGACTTGTCAACTCTTCCACATTCTACATATATTCGACTACTATACTATAGTTATCTAGAGCCTCGTAAAAGGTTGAATTAAAAAGATATAAATAACAAGTTTTAATTATTGAAAAATTGACAAGAATGCATTTAAATTGAAGTGGCATGAGAAAAAGTCAATTGCCGACTTTTATCAAGAAGTTTGACAAATTACCAATAAATAATGGCAATTTTAACAAGACCGATTATCACTGTCTGAACGCTATTCCATATTAGATTATTGATTGGTTAAAAAATTAAAACCCGTCATTAAAATTAATCTATTCAAAATAACGTTATTAATACTATCAAACTGATAAAAAGCAGCGGGGAGTCAAAATACCAAACTGCCTGTAGGAAACAGCGAACTATTTATCTAGATTTTCATCAGTGTTTCCTTTTCAGGTAAATTTATTCGGCTTCCCTACAGGTACTTTATATATTTTTCGGCACGTTTTTTACAGTCAGAGAAAAGCCCGGATCCGTATTACTAATGGTAGCTTTATAGGCAGGTGGGGCACCGGTCGATTAATTATTACCGGTTCAAAGGAAAGATTATATACGAATATAGCACAAAATGTCCACAAGTGAAAGTATCAAATAATACATGACCAACTGGCAGAGGTTTCACTTTTCTGGTCTAAAATAATACATAATAAGAAAAAAAAAAAATGATTGCGGTTGACTAAAATAAAAAGGTGAACATTACCATCATTTTTTTCCCAAATGAGATGTCAAACTATGTTCTGATGCAATAATGATTATTTCTAAAGACATCAAATTCATCAAATTATGGTTTTGACATTTACCGACATTATGTCGGTTTTAAAAGCTCTACAGAGCTATTGTTTATTGTTTTAGCTACCGACTTTAAATAAAGTTTACTTGACTTGACTTGACTTGACCACAATCTGATCTGGGCACACGAAAGCTTATTTAGTCGTCATATCAGCGGGAGGTTGATACATCATTACACCTGGTTTAACCCAACATTTTATTTATACACTGCCCGTTCCTAGCTAGTCGGAAATATGACGGCATGCATGAAATGTTCTGTGGTAGGTTGTGTGTTCTCTATACTGTTGTACGACTTACGGATTTTCCTTACTGGTCTCTCCCTCTACTTGCTTTGGACTTTTGTTGTCACTTTTATCTTTTAACATTTCAATCCTTTAGTTTGCTTCTTCAAGTTGATCACTATAGCGTCTTCTCTTGCTGATAGTATCTGATATAGTTGTGTATAAACAAATTCAATATAGGTTAATGCAATATGTTCAATCACATTGTTCAGAGTTTCATCATCATTCTTGGTTGGTTTTGGTCAGAAATCTTCGGTGGTGTCTTTAGCACTGGTCGATAATTTTGTCTCAAAGCCGCAATTATTTACTATGATTTGTTATGCTAGACAGAAACCCTATAATTGAACATATTCCTTAGGTGGAGTAAATCATTTTCAATTAATCGAATTGTAGTGATCAAGGTTACATTTGGAATATCACAGTAAAATGAGTGGTAACTTGGGCATCGAGTCTAGCATTCAAACAATAACCAAAATTACTGAAATGTTAAATGTAGACCAACACCCCTGACATGCCTTACGAGTTCTTTTTATAAAAAAGATTAATAATGCTATATATGTATCATAGCAATGAAGTTATGTTTTCTTTTAAATTAAATTGATACCACATTGTCGTCCAAGTAAAAATATACAAAAATGTCTTCATATAGGGTCAACATCAAAAGTTGTCAACCAAAGTGAGGTTGTTTCCAAGATAGTTTTCAACTTCACAAGGGTTGACTGCTTCTAATGTTCCCTTTAATGATGGCCATAATTGCTTCACAATATAAAAGACCTAATAACTGTAAACAATTTTTAGTATCAATATGAACTGTAGAAAAAATAACTATTTCCATCAACAACAAAAGGATAAGGAGTCAATGCACGTAGGACAAAGTCCCTATCAATACATGACGGTAAAGCGATGCAAAGGAACACGCTTTTAATATTGTTCTTTATCTTGAATTCACCGTGAGTCCTTTAAGAATGAGCTTTGCTAATACCTCATAGAATGTTGAAGACGGCCAAAAGCACCTGTTTGAAAAAAATCCACATTTGTGCAAAATTTCAAATCTGAATTAATGCATTCACCAAATACGACGCACAAATTCCTAAAAATAATTATTTTACCATTGACTAATTCCCTCTTTTCGTAAGCCGGGATCAACTCCGGGTCAGGTTTTTGCGGGACGGTATCGTTGATTTTGAAGTTATTCCCCTTAGCTCATGACAACAAAACTAATATGGAATAAATGCGACTAACTTGTCAGTCAAATCAAAGATTTATTAATAAAAATTCACCGAGAGTTCAAAATAACCTCGTGTTTGATTTTTCTGAGTACTTTTTTAACCCATCAAAATTTTGTTTTGTCTTCTTTGCTCAGGTATTCCGCATATACCGAAAAATATGGAAAATGTAGATTTCCCTCTGTTTTGCCTTTGTTGTGACACCGTGCGAGAAGGGAGGTAACTGCTGCAAAAAGAGCTAAATTAATGCATGGTCCCGGCTTACGAAAATCGGGAATGGTCGATAGGGGAAACTTGCAGCGTTTCTGTAACGACACTCTCTTGTAAAATTAAAATTAAAAAAAAAATAGAAAATAAAAAATAAAAATTATTAAAATTTATAAAAATTCACAAAAATTCTTTATATAGAAACAAATGTTTATTTATGGAACAAATATCTATGGTATAATAATGCACATAATTCAGCACGGTTATTAGATTATAAGCATATGATGTAAATTCATCTGCGACCGAATCCATACAAATACGTGTTAAGATTAGTCATGTAAACACTTTTGTTATGACAGATTAAATATGTACCCTATATTACTAAATCACCAAAAAATTAAAAGTTGAACAATGTATATTTTAAAAAACTAGAGGATGACATGCCCCCGCACAAGGTTGAATCAAATTGGGATTTTTTAGTAATATTTGTGTCTGTAAGACACATATGATGCCCCCGCTAAACACATGTTATTCTAGGTTCCACAGATTAACCATGTACACTCTATTACTAAATCACCAAAAAATTAAAAGTTGAACAATGCATATTTTTGAAAAAAAAAAAAAAAACAAAATCAAAATACATACCACATGCACATCTTTAATATAGGTACAAATGAATTGCAAAATAAAAGCTTCCTAGCATCAAAACTCTAGGAGTTGTGCGGACAATCTGTGTATCCTCTATCAATAATTCACCCAATAAATGACTAAGTTCAACAATGTGTATTTTTTCCAAAAATGCTTTAAAATCAAAATCCTTCCCACATGCACATCTTCAATATAAGTACAAATTATCTGCAAAATAAAAACTTCCTAGCATAAAAACTGTAGGAGGAATTGAGTGGACAAACTATGTACCCCCTATTACTAAATCACAAAAAAATGACGAAGTTCAACAATGTATATTTTTTAACAAAAAATAACCAAAATAAAAAACCTTACCACATGCACATCTTCAATATAGGTATAAATTATCTGCAAAATAAAAACTCCCTATCATCAAGACTGTAGGAGGAGTTGCGCGGACAAACTATGTACCCTCTATTACTAAATCACCAAAAATTGACGAAGTTCAACTATGTGTAATGTTAACAAAAATGAACCAATATTAAAATCCTAACCACATGCACATCTTCAATATAGGTACAAAAGATCTGCAAAATAAAAACTTCCTAGCATGAAAACTGTAGGATCAGTTGCGCGGACAAACTATGCACCCTCTATCACAAAATCACTAAAAAAAAAAACTAAGTTCAACAATGTATATTTTTGACAAAAATTAACCATATGAAAATCCTTATCACATGCATATCTTCAATATAGGTACAAATGATCTGCAAAATAAAA
>MJUU01000335.1:38425-67232 GCA_002080025.1 Modiolus philippinarum | reverse complement strand
TATTGAGAAACAGACTTAAGCAAAAAAACTTAACCTGGTCACTGGACCGCGAAATATAGGTCAAGGTCACATGATTTTGGGTCCGACAGATAGGGTTCGCCGTAAGCTACATATGGACCAAATATAAAGTTCCTACATCAATGGCTTCTGTATTAAAACTTGAGTTTACGCCGCCGTCGCCGTCATACTTTGCACGCCTATGTCTTGCTTTCGCGACTTTCGTCGCGGGCGAGACAAAAACCGGAACCGGCTTCATCTAATCAAAACAAATATGGTGGACACGATCGAGATGAAATTTTGGGTACCGGGAAATCTCTGAATATACATGTTGTATACAAAGAAAACAATACACATCTAATCATGTTAACATTAGCAAACTTTGTTATAATCAAACACAGGTTCGTATCTTGATCACAACAAGGATTTTATACTTATTTCCAATGTCATTTCCGGTCTGAAGTGAAGTTAGTGGTGGTCAGAAAAAATAGTCTTTAGAAGTTTGTATGTATAAAACGCATCCCTCTCACAAGGACCTTTCTGGGGGAAAATATGTGCGTGTAATACTCACCAAAAAACGGTAGTGGACTTGCCTATAAGGAGGTCTATTAGTAAGAAAAAAAAATTCAATTTGTCTATATAAGTTGAAGGTCTCATATCCTATGTTATTTTTTCTATATATATGTGCCAGTATATCTGATCTCAAGTTTAAGTATGCAATGAAGTAGACTGGTTTGCACAAATGTCAGTCTATGTTTACTATAGTGTAAATCAAATCATTAACAAATTTAGCTAAATCAATTTTAGTTGAATTAATACCTCATTTAAATTTAATAAAAGCTTGAACAAAGCATGTCCTGAACCTTTTTGTGAAGCAAAATAACCTATAACCTAACCTTTTTCCATAATTTGCAGATTTTGTTTTTTTATCACCACTCTTTTTTATTTCCAAACATATAACAAAAAATATGTGTGTTTCTTACTACCAGACCAACTATTCTTTCAACCACATCTTTTACATTTTATAGTATTTAGCAAAAAATTAACCAGCAGTTTATACTTTTTCATTTTGACAATTACCAAGTATTATATACTCATATAAATATCTACATGTATAATCTGATTTGTTCAAATCATGTCACATGACATTTGATCTTTCTCTGGGTCAACCAGTTAACGTTGGGTCACATAGGAAGGTCAACTGGTAAACAAGAAATTTTGATATAATATTACAGTTACCACCGTTGATAGTGTGTGACCCAGCTGTTTCTCTCTGCAAGATAGCAAGGTCACCCGATGAGCTTGTACAAGGTTAAACTTACTTTCAAGGGGAGAGAAACTGCTGAGTCACACGATAATTGTATAAGGTCACATTTTTATTGCTATATAAAATTAAAAATATGTTGGGAACATCAAACATAGCATTTTTGTTTTCAAGCAATAACATTTTGACAATTTACATCACATTAAAACTAATAACTTCTACACTTCACACCAAAAGTTCAAATCATTATGACATATACAAGTTTGGAAATCTAACAAAAACATGGGTTTTACTTAAAATCCAAGTATCAGCAAAGAGGAAGTCGTTTTGTGGCAGATTTTAAACTGACTTACATGGTACAATTCATCATTTCCAACCTCCAGACCAAATCTTGAATTATGACCATGGATACAAGCCAAGAAATTTTTAACACCAAAAACTATTAGGGATAGATGAACAGATGACAGACAGATGGATAGATAGACAAACAGATGGATGAAGTGGAAACCAAAGGGCACTCACATGTTGATGAGAGGCCCTAATATTATACCTGTCTTGATAATAGCTTTCTTGATTGCCTGTATACTAAATCCCATTTCCAATAGGGGTGTTGCAATTGGTGGAGGTGGTGGAGATGGAGATCTAGTTCTGATTGGTGGGTGTGGTGGTCGTCTCTGTGGTGGGGGTGCAGTCCTCAGTGGAGGGGGTTGTGCTGGTACCGGTGTAATGGTTGATGGCCTTGATGATGCCAGACTGGAAGCACCAGTTACATGTCTTTCTCTTCTACTTCTTCTGCTGAAAAGGTTTCTGGACAAAGTACTGGCATTTTCTGGTCTGTAAAGAACAATCGTAGAGAATAAGTGCTGCAACACTTGAAATTCTCCTTATATGCTAAATGTATAATAAAAAAAAATTCTATGGAATTCGCTTTTGGTCTTCTCTATGAAATATGTATTGTCAAAAAGAATTTCAAAAGATCTTTGTTCTTGTAACTTGAAAATAATCATATAAGTAGCTATTTTTATTGCCTCAATATAAACCATTAAAGAATTTTGGGGTCACATTTTACTGTACATAAGAGTGCATTGTACCATTAAAATTGTTAATTATAATCAAATTGTCTTAAAAAGAAAACTACAGCAGCCATTTTGACTATTGTAAGTTAATGTGAAATATTAAAAGATAACAATAAATCCTTATTTTCAGATTTTTTGTCAAAACGGTTACAGGTGCCCATTGCAAATTTTGTAAGTAAACCATAACAACCACCTTTTAAATTTGAAAAGCATAATAATTTTCATTTCCCTCTCTTTCCTTATCATTGTGCAATCCTTATAAAATTTGCTAAGAACAAACGAATACAATTAAGCAATAACAGTATATTATGTGAATGTCCAGGGGCATCAATCGTAGATTTGATGGCAAATCTACGATTGATGCCTGTAGCGGAGCCTGTAAACTGATATTTTGCACTGTCAAATCAAGATTGACGCACCTGGACATTCAAAGAATGTACTGTTATTGAAATTTTAATGCAATTTGACAATTTCATGTCTTATTTATATTTGAAATGTTTGTTAGTGGCAAAAGAACCAGACTAGACAGGGAATCTGTTTTGTAGTATAATTTATCCTTACCCCCGCCTTAAGTACTTCAGAATAGATGATTGCTGAGTACCAGTTCTGCCCTCTTCACTGTCTCCACGTAGAGTTTCCTCAGCTCTCATTGATAAATCAGTAGTGGAATTTTTGTTTGATGGTGGAATATCTGATATAATTTGTTCAGGTTTTGTCTCTCCTTGTCCATCCTTTGTTTTTGCCAGCAAGGTTACTTTAGCTGAAATTATATACATATACAAATTTAACATACAATTACTGTTTTTGGTTGAATATAAAACTTAGGATTTTACATCTAAATCTCTTTTTGCAGAAGGGGGTGCGTTTTATATTCCAGAACAGATTGACTTGACATTTTTTTCTTAGTGTAAGACTAACCTGATTATAGTTGTCAAATTGAAAAATGTTTGGAAGAGTTCAACATCTTGCCCTATCTTCTAATTTTCAATTCATTTTGGAAAACAATGTTTGATCATTAATTTGATGTTCCATGCATGCCTTTATTCATTTTGATAAAAAGATTTTATTAGGAGAGAATCGTGTATTGGAAGCTGCCATGTTTGTTTATGTTGACCCGGATGTTTATAGGTAATTCCAGTGATTGCATATATCACCCTCTGGGGAACAATTAGATTATTGATTTTTCTCTAATGAGCTGACCTTGTGCACAAATATTTGGATAGTAATTAAGGACAACTTGATGTTGTAGATAATACTTTAGCGAAAATTGTTTTTTGTCATTAATGAAGTTTTACTTTTGAAATTTACACATATATTGCACTGCGTTTTATATATATACGAACTAGATTTTTCTCCAGGTTTTAAGCTGAGAAAGGGGGCGCATTTTATGCTACAATGCGTTCTATATTCAACAAAAAACGGTATATATAATTACTTTATTTTTTGTTTTGTTGTTGTTGTTTTTTTTTTTTGCAAAGTTTAAATTTCAGTGTTTCTGAGTCTGATATTAAGTTTTGTAGAGGTTAAGTTTTTGGATTTATTCTATTGTGTTTAAATATTCTTTCGAAATCAAAACTTTCATTTTAAAATTTAGTCCTTCTCATTAAGCTATTAAAATAGGGTCTTGTTATTTTAGAAAATTTGGACTATATCATTATACATTTTTACAAACATTGGATTGATCAAAGAGATTTTTCATTTTGGTAGGATTTTTTTTTTGGTTATGTAATTTGGACTGAATTCAGGTTCTCGAAATCTTAAATTCTGAAGTTTTTATCTAGTATCTAATCAAATCTAATCTTTCAAATAAGTCTGAATAAATAATATATACACTCATTTTAACAGAAAAATATAGTGTTAGAAAAGATCCTTTCTAACAACCAAATTCACAGAAATTATCAAAATTAAAGTTCTCTCAAAAACAAGTTTATCTGAAAATTTACCATGTAAATCAGCAATACAACACTCCTCTTCAGCTATGCTGGTAATCAGAGATTTGTGGAGCACACTATGTGCCCTTTCCAATTCCTCTAGTGCAAACACTTTATGAAGTAAAGAGGTACTCAATGCAACTTTCACCATCTTCTTCATCAGCTGCCTTAAAACTGTCTTCATGTCTTCATTTCTTCTCACAACTGTCCCATCAATAAGAGCTTTACTGCTATCAGCAGCTAGGTCAGATTTAGGAACCAGCAGCATTTCACAAAATTTGTTAGTCCATATGATATTATGTACAGCTTTTAAAGCAGTCACTTGAATATATGATGCCTGAAATTTTGTATTCTCCGAAATTTCAGTCTCTGAAGAACTACATGAGTCTGTTACAATAGGTTCTTCGGCTGGAGTTACAGGTGTCTGTTGAACTTCAGGTTCAGAGGTTACAGTGCTTGGTTTTACTTCTGCTTCCGATGCCTGACTAACAGCTGGTAATTTGTCCGAATACGACACTGTCTCAAGTTCCCTATCCTCATTAAACTCATCTCTAGGTGAAGAGATAGAGGATGAAATACTAGACTCATCTAAATCTAATGTTTCTAACGAAACTAATGGTGCCTTTCGTTTGTCAGAATTATGATCCTCTCTTAATTCCTCCAACTCTTGTTCAATGACCCTAGCAATGTCTTCGTCAAGTTTCCTCATCAATGCATCTGTTGTTGCTTTTTCTTCCTCTATAGTATTCATTCCTTTATCAACTGATGTTTGTGTATTTACTGTTTTTAATTCCTTCTCTTTCTGAGCTTGTGGCAGGGAGAGAAGCTTTACTATTGCCCCTAAATGTACAGCTGTAAAGCCATCAAGACGGTTTGCATCAAATGGTATTGCCTCAACTGGTTTCAGTTTGCTGATTAATACATCACTGAAAAATATTCATAGAACTTACTGAAATTTTGCTCTCATGGCGTATCAATTTAAGCTCTATTCTAATGTGACACCTGAGTATTCTGAAATCCTTTCTAATCTGACATAATTTTTGGGCCCAAAGACAGCTTTAAATGCTTTTTAAACCTTAGTATTCCCACATGCTAAATAATTTTACATATTGTTATGGCCTGGAAGTGTGTCGGATTAGACAGGTTCCACTGTATATGCAATGTTTAATATGAAAACCTTTCTGAAAACCACTATTTTATTTTGAAGTTCAAAACCATTCAAGACATACCATAGAAAAAAAAATCAAATTCAATTATGAGTTTGTTCAAACAACATTTTACTTGCAGGTTATTCAAGAACTCATTTTAGCTAAACCTTGTTCAGGAAAGTCTTTTGATTCCATGAAAACCCTTCCATTCACTGTGGCTTTCTTGAAAAATCCACACAGGAAATATAAAAGAAATCAGTGCAATTTCCAGTCTGACTTGCATACATTGTATATCATTTTTATAGTTTTTCAATCATGGTTAAATGTTTGCTCACAGTACAACTCATCATACAAAAGCTTCAGACCAAATATCAAATCATTCTTGCAAACACAAGCTGAGAAATCTTTAACGAAAATTTCAGACGTATGGACAGACTTACAAACAGATGTATGGATGGACAAGGGAAAAACTTAATGCCCCCGTTGCCTAACTGTGNTGAGATATGCTTTTGCTAAAATAATTTTATAAGGTAATAAAACAGTTATATAATGCATATTTGGGCAATAGACTAGAAAATTTTGCCCTCGGTGTCAGAAACCCCCTAGTGTTCCATTGCCCTCTGCCGTTGGCCTCGGGCAATAGAACACATGGGGATTTCTGACACCTTGGGCAAAATATTCTAGTCTATTGCCCTCATATGCATTAAATAACTGTATATTGTCACATATTTTTCAAAGGAAGTATCAGCCACTATTGAAAAAGAAACAAACAATGACTCAGTCACAAGATAACACCCTTTGACCTGGTCAACAAGGTCATGCTGGGACACATTTATTGAACCAACCCCATTTCTGTGCAACATGGAAATTAAAAGTACATTACAGGTCATCTGAGTATAAAAATAGTAACTTTTTTGTGTCATGCATGAGTTGCATGATGAAATATACATTGTGAAATGTATTACTCTCTCCAAGGTCAACATTAATATATTATTATTTTAAAGTACATCTGACTTTACCACACAGATTTCAAAGTAACATCAGAAACAGACTTCATTTTTCTTATAAATACACATTTTTGTAAATACATTTTTTTCTTCGGAGGATATTAAAATGTTCAACAATTAAAAAGTAGCCATATCACAAGGGTGATTTTGTTTTCAGTTTTGGGACCTGTAAAACTTACTGTTTGGCAGATTTTGCATACCTTTGCTACAAAGAAATAACTGTTTTCTGAAATATTTTCAAACTTAAGAGTTCTTTCATTTAAAAGCTTCAAAACTGAGTCCCTTACTAGCATTATTTCTATGAATCTTTATGAGCTTTAAGGTTTTCATGACATAGATCATATAAATCTATCAAAAAAAGCCCCTTCCAATAAATTGAAGTTTTCAAATCCCATAGGAATACTGACATACACTGATTAACAAAAGTTTTTTGAGACATTTTAAATTAGTTTTGAATTTTAACAAAAATGCTTAAATGCCGATATATTCTGATCTCAGATAAAAAATTAAGAGATAACCATACTGTATTTTAGGATCTGAGGGGGGTAAATCTTAGATTTTACTGTCACAAACTGAGTTTTCCTGCGCCGCGTAATTGGAGCTGGAAAATTGATGTTTTCAACAGTAAAATCTTAGATTTACCACTGTAGATCCTAAAATACAGTTTGGTTATCTCTATTCTAATGCAAATCCCCAAAGAATATTCAAAATTGATTTTTAAATGACAGGAAGTTTGGTGTGCGTCTGCACCAATATGTTGCTATTGGTTCTGGCGGTAAATCCTGGATTTTACCCCATCAAAATTCTGATGCCATCCAATCAAAATCAGCGTTACAAACATAAGTGCTTCATAATTACTGAATACAGATAGACTGTTAAGTTTGTTATGGTGTGAATTCATTTAACCATGTTAACTGCATCTACTGAATGCAACAATACATTGCTGTCAAGTAATCCAATTTAATCGTATGTGTACCCGATATTTTCAGTTGTCACTCAAAAAGATGTAGAAACCGGATATAATTGCAAAATAACCCAAGGATGAAAAACACGTATTTTCACCATGATTTGACTCCAGCAACATATTGTACATCAACATTTGTATTTATATCTCAGGCTGAGCTTAACCCTTTCACCGATAGTGTCCCAGGCGGAAGTATGAGACGATGGCTTCCCTGATAGAGTGAAATCATTGAAGGGTGCTACACTTTAAACATCTACCAAAAAATCATTTTTGGGAGTTGAATCTAAATTTTTATTGCTCGATAATAAACGATTACAGACCTTCCTTATTATTATTTATTTTCAAGTCAATGATGTATATATTTTCGCGTGAAAATTTGAATACCATGCACGAAATTGGTAAGATTTTGGAAAAATTCTTATTCCTGTTAAAAATTCCAAAGGAAATTTTGTAAAAATGAGAAAACATCAACGAAGTGAACATTTCAACAATAGGATACTCTTTCATTATGATTTCCATGCTGAAATTCTCATTTCCGCCAAAATTTTATAATCCTTTGTCCATAAAATCGCGACAAATTTCATCAAAATTTGTTCCCAAACTTTAAATTTGTGTAAAATCCACATTTTTGTACTTTTTTCATCCAGTTTTTTGCAACGGAAGCGCCATTCTTATTTACATCCAGGGAACTTATCAAAGAAAGACAACTCTAGTCTAAATCGATACACGAGGCGGGAAATTCAAACACGTATTGAATCCCGCTAGAGCGGGACTCGTCGTCAGTTGTCTGAAGTGAGAATCCTGCTGTTGCAGGACTCATCGGTGAAAGGGTTGAAATTAATTTATCGGCTTAGAATATTGTCTCCTCGCCTAACAAGAGTTTGTTGAGCTGTTTTAACAAATATTGAGTGCACTGAAAATGTCTTCCACTTGATGGAAAAGATCAATTTCAAGGCAAGCAATGTGCTCAATAACACCACAAAACTGAAATGCTTTACAAGTCCTCATGGAAACAAAATTTTCCCTTGACTGTTGGGTAAAATCAAGCAACCTGGTGATGCATAGTAACCAAATAGTAATGCAGACATTAAAGAACTTTAATCAGTTGTTAAAGGGATCCATTCCAATTTTAGGTCAGTATTTAATAATGACACATAATTCTCAGTTTTAGCATGTAAAATTACTCATACTTGCTCATGCTTTGAGGTTGGTCCAAGTAATCTTAATCAGCAAAGGTGAAACAAAGGGATTCAAAGTACATGTAAATGAAATTTAATTATCATGTCTGTTGTTTAAAATTAAGAAGTAAGTAAATACATGTAATTACATTAAAGATTTCAGGGTGGCCAAGTGGTTAAGGCACTGGATTTTCAGCAATAATGGCCGAAATGACTGGGGGTTCAAATCATGCATGTTTCAAGGTTTCAAGGGACCTACCATAGCTCGGGAGTTTCACAGATTTTATAGCTTGGAACTTCAGGCTTTCTTCCTCCACAAGCCTTGCGACCATGTGAGAAGCTAACAATGTTAAACAGTCTTTTCTCTAATTTCTAGCAAATTTAAACGCCTCTTGATCGATGGGTTATCAAAACAATTACCAACATGTTTATAAATTTGTCCTCAGTTGGTGATTGGTCAATCATGTAAATGTCTTGTGTCCATTTCTATAAATAGTGCAACTGGATGTCATTGAAATTAAAACCTTAATCATTGCCTGGTGAAATGGGTTTTCCATTTTTATAACTAAGATTACTCAATTTATTGATAATATGACATTTTTATCAAAATAATTACACTCACCATCCCTTTCAATGAATGGCGCATTGATACACATAGCAACAATGGAAGCAAAAAAATGGCGGTATCTGGAGACAACAGAAATCATTTTTACTTCAAACAAGATTGCTACGCGTAGCTATGTCCCCCGCTGCCGCAGTAAAGTCGATAAAGTCCCATAACTCATGTAAAATTTTGCGAATCAAAATGGCAGCAGGATATGATCAACTGCATTAGGTGGAAAACATCCAAGCAAAATTTCATCAAAATCCCTTAATTGGATTTTGAGGAGATGTGTCCACAAAGTCTTCCTATGTTGTAGTTTGCATTAAGTCGATAAAGTCCCATAACTCCCGTAAAATTTGTCAAATCGAAATGGGGGCATAATATGATCAAGAACATATGGTGGCAAATGTTCAAACAAAGTTTCAACATAATCCGTTCAGTAGTTTCTGAGGAGTAGCACCCACAAAGTGTTCCTAAGCTGTAGCATGCATTAAGTCGATAAAGTCCCATAACTCCTGTAAATTTTGTCAAATCAAAATGGCGATGCGATACGATCTAGTACTAATGGTGACTAACAATCCTGTAAAATTTGAATGAATTCTGACCAGCAGTTTCTGAGGAGTTGCATCCACAAGATTTGCCAATGTATAACAATGAGAAAATAATCAAAGTCAAATAACGCCTACAAAATTTGACGAATCAAAATGGCGATGCGATACGATCTAGTACTAGTGGTGACTAACAATCCTGTAAAATTTGAATGAATTCTGACCAGCAGTTTCTGGGGAGTTGCGTCCACAAGATTTGCCATTGTATAACAATGTGGAAATAATCAAAGTCCCATAACTCCCACAAAATTTGACGAATCAAAATGGCGATGCATTATGATCTAGTACTAATGGTGGATTACAATCCTGTAAAATTTGAATGAATTCTGACCAGCTGTTTCTGAGGAGTTGCACCCACACAGGGACGAAAGGATGCAGACTATTTCTATGTCCCTCCGTCGCTTTGTGGAGGGGGACAATAAATTGAGCAGGAATTAGAGAAACAATCTCTAACATTAATTTCCTGTTTATTATAATAATCTCTCAAATATTGATACATGTAGTCAAATTTTCACATTTTAAAGTTCTTGATAAACCTTTGAACTTAAAAATTTGTAAAGGTTCTGGGGAACCTAATGTGTTGCTCGCTCACTACATTGTCATTATAATTTGGCCTATATTTAGATGAGGTTGCTAGGTAGAATTTCACGAAATATCTGATCTTAGAGACTTTCATACCAAAATTGGTATCAGCTAATTTTGTACAATGACTGTTTTCAATGAAATGTTTGGAAGAAATGTTTGGTTGCTACGTAGAATTCAAAAAAATAAATGGTCTTTTAAAGTTTCATGAAATTTTCCATGATTGGAATCCCGCAATTTTCCATGATTGGAATCCCGCAATTTCGATCCTGAAACTCTGGGCAAAAGTAAAAATTAGATGAGTGTGGATTCAAATTCTGTTTGACACACTAATGTGTTGATACAGTAATTTGCTGGATACAGTGATTTCTTGAAGTTTTACCAAACTATATCATTTCTTAGCTTCAGACTAAATATCAAGTCATTTAAACTTCAAAATCAAAGTATCAGCAAAACAGAAAGTAATTCAGTGAAAAACCCATAAGTCACTCACACAATACAAATCATCATTTCCAAGCTTCACACCAAATTTCAAACCATTCCCTATTGTACAAGCCAAGAAATCTGTGACAAAAATTTTGTTGATAGTAAAAAATCAAAGTATCGGCAAACAGGAAGTGGACGCCTGACAATGTTGAAAATTGCTTACACAATACAACTCATTATTATCAAGCTTCAGAACAAATTTCAAATCATTCCCTAGTGTAGAAGTGAAGAAATCTGTGACAAAAATTTTGTTCATAGAAAAAAATCAAAGTATCGGCAAACAGGAAGTGGATACCCTACAAACTTGAAAATTGCTTACACAATACAAGTCATCATTTCCAAGCACCAGGCCAAATTTCAAATCATTCCCTATAGTATAAGCCAAGAAATCTATGACGAAAATTCCATTCAGAGAACAAAAATCAAAGTATCAGCAAACAGGAAGTGGATACCCGACAAACATGAAAATTGCTTACACAATACAAGTCATCATTTCCAAGCACCAGGCCAAATTTCAAATCATTCCCTATAGTATAAGCCAAGAAATCTATGACAAAAATTTGTTAAAAGTAAAAAAATCAAAGTATCGGCAAACAGGAAGTAGAAGTCCGACAAACTTGAAAATTGCTTACACAATACACCTCATCATTTCCAAACTTCAGACCAAATTTCAAATCATTCCCACTTATACAAGCCAAGAAATCTTTGACGAAAATTTCATTCAGAGAAAAAAATCAAAGTATCAGCAAACAGGAAAGGATACCTGACAAACTTGAAAATTGCTTACAAGATACAAGTCATCATTTCCAAGCTCCAGACCAAATTTCAAATCATTCCCTTTGTAGAAGTCAAGAAATCTGTCATGAAAAATTTGTTATTGTAAAAAAATCAAAGTCTCGGCAAACAGGAAGTGGAAGTCCAACAAACTTGAAAATTGCTTACACAAAACAACTTACCATTTCCAAACTTCAGACCAAATTTCAAATCATTCCCAATCATACAAGCCAAGAAATCTTTGACGAAAAAAATGGTTGATGGACGGACAGACTTACAGACGAACAGACGGACGGACGGACAGATGGACAGACAAAGTGAAAACTATAGGGCACCCGAATCTCGATGCGGGGCCCTAATTATTCATACTGTAGGGAACTGAAAAAGATATGGTTGCTAGGTAGAATTCCCAAAAATAACAGATCTTTGAGAGTTTCAGGAAATTTACCAAAAAAAGAATCAAAGATTTTTGCAATATCTTAGACTTTTAAAAATGATCATTTTAACCGAAAGAAACTTAAAAAGTTTTGGTTGCTAGGCAGAATTCCAAAAAATAATATGTTTTTGAGAGTTGCAGAAAATTGATCAAAATAAGAATCAAAGATTTTTGCAATTTGAATTTTGAAAATGATCCTTATAAATGTAAGGAATTGAAAAAGATATGGTTGCTAGGTAGAATTCCAAAAAATAACAGGTCTTTGAGAGTTCCAGGAAATTTACCAAAATTAGAATCAAAGATTTTTGCAATTTGACTTTTGAAAATCATCATTTTAACTGAAAGGAACCGAAAAAATGATGGTTGCTAGGTAGAATTTCAAAAATTAACAGGTCTTTGAGAGTTCTAGGTATGTAAACCAAAATTGGAATCAAAAACTTTGGCAATTTCATTTCCGTATTGTTTGTTTGATTCAAATTTATTAAAAAAGCATTGTTGCTAAGAATTTCCAAAAATAGCTTGTCTTTGAGAGTTTCAGGAAATTTACCAAAGATGGAACCATTTTATTTAATTCTTTAGTTTTCAAAATTATGCTTGATACTAAAGCATTGTTAAAATTTAGAACTGAATGCAAAAATTTCAATAAGTGTGGACCCAAATTGATGTCTCGCCCGTCCCTGCTTGATAGCAAAATTAATTTTAAATTTCAAACTGCCTAAATCAGAAAACTTAACATGTTCACTAGACTGTGAAATTAGATTAACTGACAAAAGCAAATTAGCAGACTGTCACATATCACCCAAAACCAAAATTCCAAATATAAATGACCTACCACTAATAGATACTGAAAAACCAAACATGTTCACCAGACCATAAAAATGAGGTCAAGGACTAAAGATAATAAGCAGGCTGTCATCATCCATCTCAGACAAACCCACATGCCAAATATTATTGAACTTACATTAATAGATACTAAGAAACTTAACATGATAACTGGACCATCAAATTGAGGTCACAGACAAAAGCCATATAGCAAACTGTCATGTACTATGCAAGACCTACATATACACCAAATATCATTTACCTACCACTTATAGTTAATGAGAAAATGACCTAATCACAAAAACTTAACATCCTCACTAGACCATGAAATTGAGGTCAAGGACAAAAGCCATATGACAGACTGTCATGAACTACCTAAGACCAACCTACATACCATGTATCATTGACCTACCACTTACAGTTACTGAGAAACTAAACTAAAAACAGAAAACTTAACATGTTCATTGGACCCTGAAATTGAAGTCAAGGACAAAAGCCATATAGCAGACTCCCATGTACTACTCAAAACCAACCTATATACCAAATATCATTCACCTACCACTTATAGTTACTGAGAAAAGGACCTAATCACAAAAACTTAACATGCTCAGTGGACCGTGAAATTGAGGTCACAGACGAAAGCCATATACCAGACTGACATGTACTACCTAAGAATTCCCTACATACCATATATCATTGACCTACCACTAATAGTTATTGAGAAATGGACTTAATCAGAGAAACTTAACGTGGTCACTAGACCTTGAAATTGAGGTCAAGGACAAAAGTCATATGCCAGACTGACATGTACTACTCAAGACCAAACTATATACCAAATATCATTGACCTACCATTTACAGTTATTGAGATATGGATCTAATCAGAGAAACTTAACGTGGGCACTAGACCGTAAAATTGAGGTCAAGGACAAAAGTCATATGCCAGACTTACATGTACTACTCAAGACCAACCTATATACCAAATATCACTGACCTACCACTTACAGTTATTGAGATACAGATCTAATCAGAGAAACTTAACGTGGTCAGTAGACCGTGAAATTGAGGTCAAGGACAAAAGTCATATGCCAGACTGACATGTACTACTCAAGACCAACCTATATACCAAATATCATTGACCTACCACTTACAGTTATTGAGATATGGATCTAATCAGAGAAACTTCACGGGGTCACTAGACCGTGAAATTGAGGTCAAGGACTAAAGTCATATGCCAGACTGACATGTACTACTCAAGACCAACCTATATACCAAATATCATTGACCTTCCACTTACAGTTATTGAGATATGGATCTAATCAGAGAAACTTAACGTGGTCGCTGGAGCGTGCAATAGAGGTCAAGGTCACATGATTTTATGTCCGTCAGGTAGCACTTGATTAGTACTAATACTGGACCAAATATGATGTTCCCACATCAAAGGGTTTTCAAAATATCCTGAATATAGTAAAAGTTAACGCCGTCGCCGTCATACTTTGCACACCTATGTCTCGCTTTCCGCGACTTTAGTCGCGGGCAAGACAAAAATTATTGCTCTTTGACATTTTCAGGAAATTTATCAAAGTTGGAACTCCAATCAAAATTCCTACAGCCTGTTACACATCTGCTTATTTTATGCCGGACTGTCAATTTCAATGTAATTCTATTAAGATTCAAAGACTCTATTCTACTTCTTAACAACTAACATTGAAATTTTTTAGAAAAAAACTAAGTCCATATATGGAAAAAATACAGAAAAACCAGAAAAAAAATTCCATTTTTTTCAGTTCTGAGGTAATTTTCTGACCATCATTTAACGTTTAACCACTTTTTGTGAAATTCATAAATAACTTCACTTGACTTCTAAAAAACTTTAACCACAGGGTTAAAATAAATTTCTTGTGCAAAAAAACTAAGTCGAAATACGGAAAAATTTCGGAAAAACTAAATAAAAATTTTCCAAATTTTTCAGCTAGAGGTAATTTTCTGACCATTTTCTTGCTTCTGTCCAAATATCAAATGATTCCATAAAGATTTGATGAAGATATTTATGTTTAGAAAACTTTAACCACAGGGTTAAAATAAATGTTGACGACGACCCTGATGACGCCGACGACAGACTTTCGTCGCGGGCAAGACAAAAATGTGAACAATTTAACTATCTTGATGTGAGAAATATAAATACATGTAAATAGAGGCTATATTGATCTCTTTGTCTGTTTTTAAAACTCATAGAGCTTATGTTAACTGTTGACTTGTTATGGGTGAATACTGTAATTTCCTAAATTAAATAAAACTTAGATTTATAATTGCTTTATAAATATACTGGGTTGAAAAAAAGTTTAATGCCTTTCTAATACAACAGAATAATTGGGATGAAAAAAGTTTTTGTCACATCTTATGACATCCAATGCAGTCCATGCCCAGATTTTGGGTCACAGGAGGTTGACAGCTATGCCAATAAGAATTTTTGACTAACAACAAACCTGCTAGTAGAATCACCATCATCCCATTGAACTTTGACTGTTGACGCCCCTTCCATTGACATTCCCATAACATAGCCTCTTTTTGATGTTGATGTATGAACACATCGTCCTCCTACACGTAAGCCTGGATCCACTCCACTTATCACGGCAAGACTTGGCCATACCTAATTTAAAATATTACATGACAATTTTAAAAATTGATTCCAAGTAAATTTTGTATCAATCCAACAAAACAAAATTGTTGAAGGAGAACGCAAATACATGTGTTAAGATGACTTTCAGACAAGATTAAAAATCTCAACAAAAGCTTATTTCTATTTGTTGAAAACAATTACTTCAAAGGAGTTTTTTCTCAAAGAAAAGTGATTCATGTACTTTAATAATCATCAGTTGCAAGAAGTTCATAATTTTGGGAATTTTGATCTTTTATTGTAAATAAAACTAATTATTCAGCTTTATACATTATTGAACTACCGACCAATTTTCAATGGAAAAGATTGCCATATGCGCATGCTCTGAAAATTGTCCAAATATCATACTTCCCTCTTATTTTGAACTTGAAATTCAAGTTTTTCAACATCAATGCTAGTTTACAATACATGAAAGACACTTATTTTTTTTTACTGCATTAACTATTAACTATTAAAATATTTTAAAAAATAGTGTTAAAATTTGTATTTTCAAACCCCACTATATTTAAATTTGGAGCATGAGTGTGTAGATAGGTCACAGAGGCAAAAACAAATTTTACATATCCCACATCTGCTTACCTCATTACAGAGAAGTCTAACAGTTTCATTATCTTGATAATCCACTGTGTCTCCTTCTGAATTCTGGTCTACATTGTTAGGAGTATCTTCACTGTCTAAACTTGTTTTATTTTTATCATCACTGTTCACTTTAATATCATCCTTGTCTGTAAAAATGATAAAGGTCTTAAATATTGACTTCTAGTTTGCACATACAAATAACCTCTCCCCAGCTCTATGAAAAATATATAGATACACACTTCACTTTCATTCCAAAAAACTTGCTGAAGAAGTGCAGAGGATGTACAAAAACATTAAATAACCTTAAAATTCATTGAAATCTATTTAATTTTTCTAAAACAACAATCATGCATAACATGATATCATGCTATGTTTCAAAAGTTGCAAAGTTTCAAGGGACATAACTCCAGAACTCCTTGGCCCTTTCATCTGAAATCTATCTTGACCTGTGTTTTGTGGTTAACAACTTACACACCAAGTTTGAAGATGGAAACCTTCTGGGTGGATAGATGGACAAATGGATGAACAGATACACGACTGAGGGTATCACATAATACATTGCCAATGAAATGATGGACCAAAACCCCCAAAAATTTTGTTAATATCACAGATTTTCAAAATACTATCCTAAGATGTTAAAAATATACCACTAAAATCATGAACAGTACACAAATCTGAATGTAGTGGTTGGGGATTAATTTGCCTGAAAATACAGCACATTAATTCTATTCTGTTACATACATGTATAACATACCTTTTTCTACATGAGATATTACAAGTTCTTTTACTTTTCCAAATTGTTGAAGCATTTTCTCACAAATATGAGGTGCCCAAACTTCATGTCCATGTAAATTTCTGATAAGAGATATATTAGCTTCGACCATTACAGCTGTTGACGGGGCACAGAAGGGATCTCCAGCCAAAAGTTCTTGAGAACTTTCACACATCTGCATGTCAGACATTTTTACCTAAAAATAAATTGTTCAAAATTCATTTCATCATTTTCATGCCTATAATCATAACATATTCACCTAAAAACTTAATTCTTTCAATAACTGCATCATGACAAACACAAATTAAGGCAGATCGACACTAATAAACGGTGCATTCGACTGGCGCAAGTTGGGTGCGGAATTGACTTGATTTTCAAGCCGGAATATTCTTTATTTGGCCTTTTCATTGTGACGTTATAATAGAGTGTCATACACTTTCCCACCAATTAGCTCCCTTTCCAGTAAATATTGCCTATTTCGTTTAAATACGCGAAATATCTCTCTTAATCAAACGGTGACAAATAGATTTTTTTCAGCTCAACATATAGCTGAAATATATATCTCTGAAATATAAAAAAATTTTAAAAATCTATCTGATATTTATTTCATATGAAAGCTAAATAATAAGCACGTTCTCAAAGTTCCCTATATATTCTTTGTAAATATTGCTGACAAATACTGAATTTGGCCTGATTATCAACGCCTGATAACAGAAAAAGATGATCGGTGACATATCATTTTTATTTTATTTTTTGAACAACGGACTAAGACCTACAAAATATCTTGAAATAAAAAAAATTCTGCCTGATATTTTTATTAGGCTCATACTACCTTAAAGGCTTGAAATGCTGACATACTGCTGGACATTTAGTCTTGAAATCCATGCAGTTGAATATCTTCTAGGTAATGAAATTGATTATCAACAACATCTTTTCTTGTTTTAAATAGAAGTATAGTTTCACATGTAACAATTTTATTCTATCAACAGTCAGATGTCTACAAGTGGGAAAAAATAATCAATTGCTTCATGTTCATTTCACAGCTTTGACATAGAAATTGAAATAAAACAGTTTAATTTAAGCACAAAGACAATGCATTTGTATTTGGAAATACACAAGATCTGTCAAAGCAGACTGACATTTCACAAATCAAATGGTAGGGACCCATTAAATAAGATAAAAAAATGGGTCAAAGAATCAAATGGCCGAGTTGCGTTTTGGTGCTTCTAGCTATAATATAACATAATATAATATAAACTGTTGTTTTATAGGTTCCCTAATGGGTCTGTGTATAGAATTTGTTGAAAATATTGAGAAAAATAATAATGAGAAAAATAACTAAGTTAAAAGGTCTGGAAAAATATGACAAAATTTTCAAAAAATAATTCCAAAAAGAGAGGTGCACATCTTCAATATATATAGAAACATTTTGTGAAGTTTCAAAAGTAAGAGATGATAACTGTAGGAGGAGTTGATTTCACAAAATAGGTAAACTTTGTAGAAAATGTCAATAAAAATAACTAAGTTCCAAAGTCCTTAAAAATAGGAAAAATTTTCAAAATAATTCCAAAAAGGGATGTGCACATCTACAATATATATAGAAACATTTTGTGAAGTTTCAAAAATGTAGGTTGAAAACTGTAGGAGGAGTTGATTTCACAAAATAGGTACCCTTTGTTGAAAATGTCTATAAAAATGACTAAGTTCCAAAGTCCATAAAAACAGGAAAAAATTTTCAAAATAATTCCTAAAAGGGAGTTGCACATCTACAATATATATGGAAACATTTTGTGAAGTTTCAAAAGTGTAGGTTGAAAACTGTAGGAGGGGTTGATTTCACAAAATAGGCACCCTTTGTTGAAAATGTCTATAAAAACTGACTAAGTGTCAAAGTCGGTAAAAACAGGAAAAAATTTTCAAAATAATTCCAAAAAGGGAGGTGCAAATCTACAATATATATAGAAACATTTTGTGAAGTTTCAAAATTGTAGATTGAAAACTGTAGGAGGAGTTTATTTCACAAAATCAGTATCCCTTTTTCCCCGCCCAACCGCCAGCCTGCCAGCCCGCCCGCCCACCCGACATTCACCATACTCTAACCCGGATTTACACTCCGTGCAACCCGGCCAATTAATTGAAAATACCCCAAAAGAGCTGTGCAATAAATACTTATCAATAACATATGTCACAATATTAATGGCATAAAATAACATTGAACATGAAGGAAATATGAACTACATGTATGATATAGGCATGACTCCACTTTTTCCATCCTCAGTAAGAAATGTTAAAAGCAAAGATATCTGAATGGAGCCTGCACTTATTCCAATTTTATGCAAAATTACTTATGATAACCAGGTTCCCTATGCAAACAATGAATCATTTATAGGGCAGAATTGATATACTTTATTTTACTCATGAAAGTATGTAGGTTAATGCATGCATTAGCTCAATTAAATGGAAATTTGACTATTGTCTATTTACGTTCATTTTCATCAACCCACTGAAAGGAATTTAACCATGTGTTGCCCCAGGCTGGAAGATCATAGCAAAATAAATTCAAACAAAAATGGGAATCACTGCAAGGAATGGCAAAAGGAAAGTTGTCATTGAGACAGTAAACTAGCTATAGGTTTTCTTTGGTATTGAAAGTACTTCTTACCCATAGGTCAAACCTTATATATACACAATTTAAATTTGTAATGTAAAACCTTTGATTGAAGTGGCTTATTTTTGAAAGTTTATAGACACATTATAAATGTATCTAACATTGTTTATTAACATATTTTGTTTCAAAAAGTTAAACAACTTGTATTGTCTTTCCTTACCTTTTCCCAAGGATTTCCACTGTAAAACATTACACATGGATAAAGTTCACAGGCATCAATATCTTCAAAGGCAACCCTTAAATCCTTAAAAAAGTGAAAAATAAATATTAATGAATAATGTTTCAATTTAATAGTATAATGTAGAAGAAACAACAATAAATACATGTAATTGTATGTCTAAGGCATGACCATTTTGTCAACTTATGCTTCATCAGCAGCAATAGAATCAGAAACAAAATACTTACGAGGTAATATGTGCAGATGGAATCAATGAAAAGTTGAAATCAAATTATCTTCCCTTTCTGGTTTCAGACAATAATTATATAACTTCCTGCAAATCTCCATATAACATTCTTCCTTTGCATAAAATTTCATAAAAATCCTTCAAGTGGATTGCGCATCTCCATATAATGTCCTTCCTTTATGTAAAGTTTCATCAAAATCCTTTCAGTGGTTAAAGAGAAGTTGTGCTTACAGGGTTAAATGTACACAGTGCTCGAATTACCGGTCGTCCAGTCATCACAGACGACCAAAAGTCACTTAGGGCAACTTAATTTTGTTTATTATATATTAGTTTAGTCGTCGGGTAAAAAAATCTCGGGCAACCAGCTATTTTTAATTAAGTCAAAAACCTGCATTCACCGTGGATTGTTTTCATTTCTGATCGTCGAATTTTTCTCCTTCGCATAGAAGATCTTACTAACGCATGCGCAAATGACTAACCTGAGTAATATCATGTCTTCTCCGTATACGATTTTCTCCAAGAGCTAAATATGATAAGGGTCCCATTGGTCGTAATGGAGCAAAATGAATTTCAATTTGCATGCAAAATACCTACTGATATATAAACATTATCAATTTTTACTGCTTATGAATTTTATATTTCTGTGCAAATATCTCCTGAAGTAGCTCAAAACATTCTTTTTCGAAACGCATATAGTGTTCTTCCTTTGTGTATTAAAAGATTCATCAAAATCCTTCAACTGGTATAAGAGGATTTACGCTTACAAGAACTGTGGACAGACGGATGGACTGAGGAACAGCTAGACGGCGTGATTCCTATAATCTCCTAAACTCTGTTTGCAGGGGGTATAAAAATCAATAATCAGATACCCTGCAAGTACCTGCAGTAGCAAAAGGATATGAGAGAAAAGTTACTCCAAATACAAACATGAGATTGCACGCATTGTCATGCTAGGTATACCCTGACTCGTATTATTTTACACAGTAACTAGGGAAAATTGGCTAAGTCGGCCAAGCAGTAGCTGAGAAAAGAGCGACAAACTTCGGATGGATGGACAGACAAGGTATTCGTATATACCACCCAATTGCGAGTATATATTCCTATTTATAACTACTAAATATATGTATCTTTTATTTGGTTTTTACATACCTCTCCATTTTTGGCGAAAGCTAAAGTTCTGGCATCCATATCCAGTACAACAGTAATACAATCTCCTTGTGTATAACTTGGTAATGTTAGGGTAGTATGTTCTCCACCATGATAGATGTTGCCACTGTATGCTCTGTAAAGCCACATGTCATGAGTAGTTCTGTGGGCATAGTCATGGACTGGCCACTTTGCCACACCAATGCAGGTTCCCTCATTTCCGAGGTTTTCTTTTAATATTTGAACCTATATAAATTTTAAGTTATTCATAATATTCTGTCATAAATGGTTTTCACTGCAAGATAACTAATGCGAGTATGCCAACTCATCTCCTGGAGCATCATCAATGGTAATTGGTAAATCATGTGTCAATTTAAACCACATGACAAAAATTTCCTTACACCATAATGAAAAGTACAACCAAATGGTAAAAACACACTTATATTTTATTAGTTGTTGTGTTCTATTGAAGATATATATATACCTAACTTCATTCGGGAAAAAAGGGATTATAATTCTACATTCCTGCTGATTTTCTGTCCTTAACTGCAAAAAAATTGAATTTATCCAATTAAACATGTACAAATTCAGACTCTGATTAATAATTGCTTAGATCTGCCGAAATAATTAATTCAAATAAGGTGGAATACAGTGAAAAATCAAGCCTTGCTTCATCAAACATGGTCCCTATTTATAATGTCATATTGTACATTATTCTTTGTAGTGTCAAACACATGAAAATTGTTCTGAAAATAAATCAAAAGAGAAACACATAATATGTAATGTTTAGACATGTTTCAGAAAAAGGACTTTGCCAAGCATTGAAATTATATTACATATATAACAAGTGTGGATCCTATTTACAAGGCAATACAGAAGTCCCTTACCGGCAAAACAATTCTTTGTTACACCAGCAAAATAGTAAAAGAAAAGTTTTCTAAAATTCAATGCCCACAATCAGTTGAAAATCAGTGGGTCAGAACAATGCTCTTACTTTATCTGTAACTCATGGTGGTAGACTCACATAGCAAATATAAGCATAATATCTAGAACAGTTTCATAAGTCTTGAAATCTTATATTTTACCAAAGTTTTCGAGGTCCAAGGCCAATAACTCCGTCAAAAAGTCGATAGACCGGAACCAAACTCTATCTTGATATAAAAATCATAGTAGTAGACTCACACAGCAAATATTAGCTTAATATCTGGAATGGTTTAACAAAAAGTCCAGAAAACCTATACTTGACCAAAATTTTCTAATTCCAAGGCCCATTACTTTGTCCTTAATCAATGGACTGGAATCAAACTCAAACTTGATCTGTAACTCAAAGCAGTAGACTCACATAGCAATTACTAGCAAAATATCTGGAATGTTATATAAAAAGTTCGGAAAACCTATATTTTACCAACGATTTCTAAGCCCAAGGCCCATAACTCCGTCAAATATCAATGGTCAGGAACCAAACTCAAATTTGATATGTCACTCAAAGTAGTAGACTATCATGGCAAATATAAATTTAATATCTGGAGCGATTTAGAAAAAAACAAAAAACAAAACAAAACAAAACAAAAATGGAAAACCTACATTTGAACAAAATTTTCTAAGCCCAAGGCTCATAACTCCATCCGAAATCAATCAACCAGAACCAAACTCAAAGTTGGTGGTAAACTCACATACCAAATATTAGCTAAATATCTCCTATGGTAAAGGAAAAAAGTCCTGAAAACTTAAGTAAGACGGACTGACAGATGGACTGATGAAATGCAAACCTAAAGTCCCCTTTGACGAAGCTGGTAGGGTACTAAAAATACATGCATGTTAGTAATAAGAAACATTCCATTAATAAAGCAGTTTTTCAAATATACCTTCCATTTATAACATCCATTTCTCATGGCTGTCAATCCTAATCCATATCCTTTTCCCGAGGAACTATGTGTCAAAACATTACTGTCTTCAACATTACAGTTTACACATTTATTGACATCAAACATAACATCCTGTATGTTGGTATGGGTAGTATGTACTTTCTCTTGAAGGTTCTCTTTAGATTCCTCCTTGTCCATTGCTGACAGTTTCCATAGTAACTGTTCTTTTTTAATATTCATGTCTTGTCTGGCAATTTTCTGTGGAATTGTCCACATATTATCAGAAAGAAAAGTAAACAAATCATCAACAACCTGCAGAAAAAAGATGAATATTCATTATTGGTTCATTTACTATAAAACAAGTCTCTAAATACTGTTGTGATATCATTTAAAGTAAAAAGTAGTCAGTACTTTGGTACTGAACCAAAAACCAATTTTATCATGAAACATGTAATAACTTAATTTGAAAAATTTGCTTAAACTAAAGAGTATCTCCTTTGGGCATAGCTCTGTCCTTAGCTGATTTTGGCTTTTCATTTAGACCTTTTTGGTTATTTGCTGTCCATCAGATTTAGAAAATGTTATCTAAACTTATTACTCAGAAACCCTTGGGGACAGAAAAACAGACAGACAGGCTGAATTAAAATCACAGCTGAGGACGTCATATAATATCCTGTTACCAGTATTTTGCGTTGCAGGGTACAGAAAAGTATAATGGCTGACTTTGATGGATACACAGATAGAAATAGGAACAGACTGAATATAACAGAGCATCTCCCTTAGGTTGACCCTTATCATTATCATTAGGCATTCAAATAATTTTGATACTAATACTTTACCTGCTTCAGGAAATCTTTATCTGATTCTACTGTATTGGAAGAGAGTACTGTCTCCAGAATATTTATAGCTATAAGTCTAGTTCTCAGTCTGTTGTAGGAATTATTTTCTGAAACAATATAGAGATTTCTTGTAAATTATTTTCCAGTGGTGAATGCCTTTTATTGATTTTGGTTATATTAGAACATTAACTGAGTTTAGACTTTTCACATACATCTAGTGGTTTTCAAAAAATTAAAAGAGACAAAAATTCAGTTCATAGTTTAGGATTTTAGCAATTCCTTCTTATTTGATACAGTATCAAATAATAAGGAATTGCTAAAATGGTTTCATACAATGGTTAAATATGATATATTTTTTCATTTGTGACATCAAATTTACATCAACATTTGCTTAATTGAATTACTGAAAATAAACAATTTTTTTTATCCATGAGAAATCATCTCACATACAAAGTTGTTTTATTTGAGACTGTATGAAAGAAAACGGTTTGTATGTCTCATTAGGCCATTCAAAATAATGGTTAGATTCTCAAGCCAATTTTTATAATAAACTGTGGACACAGGATATGTCTCGCCCGCCCCTGCATCGCCTTTGCATATTGCATATTGATTTGCATATTGATCTACTGCAGCAGCAATAAAAATAAAATATAATCTTTAACTGCATTTACAATTTCCTTGGAAAATAATGATGTGATCTTTCATGGATGACTAAGAAGCCAGGGCCACCATCTGGGCATGGAATTGGTATGTACTCTCCAAGACGCAACTGCATGTAAAATATCAAGGGTCTAGGACTACTGGTATAGGCTGTACAAACTGCTTGCTAAAAACTTAATGTGATTATCATGCATGACTAAGGGGTCAGAGCCATCATTCTGGCATGGAATCGGTATGTACTCCTCAAGACGCAAATGCATATCAAATATCAAGTGCCTAGGACTACTGATAAAGGTTGTACAAACTGCTTGCTAAAAACTTAATGTGATCGTTCATGCGTGACTAAGGGGCCAGGGCCACCATCCAGGTGGGGAATCGGTATGTACACCCCAAGATGCAACTGCATGTCAAATATCAAGTGCCTAGGACTACTGGTATAGGCTGTACAAACTGCTTGCTAAAAACTTAATATGATCTTCCATGCATGACTTAGGGGCAAGGGCAACCATCCGGGCGTGGAATTGGTATGTAGTACTCCCCAAGATGCAACTGCATGTCAAATATCAAGTGCCTAGGACTACTGGTATAGGCTGTACAAACTGCTTGCTAAAAACTTAATGTGATCGTTCATGCATGACTAAGGGGCCAGGGCCATCATCCAGGCATGGAATTGGTATGTACTCCCCAAGACGCAACTACTTGTCGAATATCAAGTGCCTAGGACTACTGGTATAGGCTGTACAAACTGCTTGCTAAAAACTTAATGTGATCGTTCATGCATGACTAAGGGGCCAGGGCCACCATCCGGGCATGGAATTGGTATGTACTCCCCAAGACGCAACTACTTGTCGAATATCAAGTGCCTAGGACTACTGGTATAGGCTGTACAATCTGCTTGCTAAAAACTTAATGTGATCGTTCATGCGTGACTTAGGGGCCAGGGCCATCATCCAGGCCTGGAATCGGTATGTACTCCCCAAGACGCAACTGCATGTCAAATATCAAGTGCCTAGGACTACTGGTATAGGCTGTACAAACTGCTTGCTAAAAACTTAATGTGATCGTTCATGCATGACTAAGGGGCCAGGGCCACAATCTAAGTAGGGATTTGAGTTGCACCCATAATAATGCAATTGCACATCAAATACTATGGACCTACAACTAACATAAGCTTGTTAATTCACAATAGTTTGTAATTATTGACGCCGCCGCCGCCGGAAACGCTATCCATAGTCCCGCTTCCGTGACTTTTTCGTCGCGGGCGAGTCAAAAAATGATGAGGTAGGGATGGAAAAGATTTTTATTTTTCATTTGCTCCAAAACATAATAAGACATCTTTATTAAATTACTGAAATCTCAAAAAAGTAAAGAGGCTAGTGATTTTTTTTTTGCTTTTATTTATTGAAATCTTAATAACAAGATGTCTTTGTGAAACACTATGCCCCCGGCAGCAACCATGACTAAAATACAAAATTACTGCTAAAATTGCAATCACTAGAAATTAAGGGTAAATAGACGTTTGTACTAAGCTCCATTAGATCTATGCACATATAGAATATCAAGCCTCTTGCAATCGTAATTAATGAGCTAAAAGCAAAATCTAGATTTTGACCTTCTGTACTCTGTGACCTTGGCCTTAATAAAGTTGGCATAATGATGTTTAACTTTATATGATCAATATACAGGCCAAATATGAAAGCCTTTTCTGGTCGAAAAGATATAGGCAATGTTAAAATTTCAAATCTGCATTCAGTGACCTTGACCTTTGACCTGACTTGGAGAATTTGTACTAAGCTTTATCAGATCTATTCACATATGGAATATCAAGCCTCTAGCAATTGTAATTAATGAACTATAGCAAAATCTATATTTTGACCTTTTGACCTTTTTCACCTTGACCTTTCACCTGACCTTAGTATAATTTCCATAATGCTGTTCAGCTTCATATGAACCATATACATACCAAATAGGAAGGTACTATCACATCTGGTTGAAAAGATAAAGGCAATGTTAAAGTTTTCATTAAAATTTTCAAATGTGTACTCAGTGACCTTGACCTTTGACCTGATCCATATTTTTTTGATAGATTTGTATTCAGTTTTATTAGATCTATTCACATATTGGATATCAAGCCTTTAGCAATTGTAATTAACGAGCTGTAGCAAAATCTAGATTTTGACCTTTTGACCTCTGTGACCTTGACCTTTGACCTGACCTTAGTTAAATTTGCATAATAATGCTCAGCTTCACATGATCAATATACATACCAAATATGAAGGTCCTATCACATCTGGTTTAAAAGTTATGAGCCAGGTTAAAGTTGTGGACAGACAGACAGACAGACAGGGCAAAAACAATCAAAAGTGAGGTACCATCAAAAGTGATGAGGCAGGTGCCTGAGAAGCTAATTATTATTTTTTTTATTTACCCTTAGGGCTGTTCCATTTAAATTGAGATGGGAAGGGGGGACGAAGATTTTTTGTTTTTCTCTTGGTGGGGGGTTAAAATCCTTTTGGTGTAGGTGTTTGAATAGTTTTTAACACATTGGTGGGGGTCTTGAACAAAGTGCATCCCCCTCCCCACATAAATTTTAATGGAATAGCCCTTATGTGACAATATGAATTCATGATGAAATTACAAATAAAACATGATGTCAGAGGACTACAACATAAATTTTTTTTGATTCATGACATCTTCTGTTCAAATCCAACCTCTAGGTTCACTTCATGTGTTCAGATATTTCAAAACGAATCAATGTTTACGGGGCTTATATTGAAGATTAATTGTAGTGAATATTTTCAAACTCTTCTGATTTTATCCATTCAAAGCATTACAATTCATCCATCACTTTTCCTGGACATTTTGATAGTTTTTTAATGATCTGATTCCAACATTTTAGATTCGAAATGGGTATTTCATGTTACTTTTTTCTCTCTCAAGAGCATCGTTAGTATGAAACCCCCATTAGACTACAAATTCCCTTACTATTATGGACATATATGTAGTATAGGTAACAATACATTGACATAAATTTAACTGTCTGAAATTTTGAAGAAAACTTCAAGGAGCAGATGGTGAATATGATGATTTTCCTGTCGGGTCCAATTTTAACTATGCCCTGGTAGCAATGTTTTATTTACCAAAGAAGCACTTTTTGGAAAGGACCACCGTTGTTTCAGATCAAATGATCAAATTATGATACCCTTGGGTCCAATGTAAAAATATGCTCCATGCCGGCAGCCATTTTTTGTAGGATCTGAAACAAATGAATTTTTTTTTGCAAAGGAGACCTCCTATATATCATTCCTATAGTTTGGTTGAATGTACTTTAGTGGTTTCAGAGATGATGAAAATGGAAATAGTGACCATGAGAGTTAAATAATCAATTTCCAAAAAACTTTCAACATCTTGTATCTCAAGCTTAAGATTAGAGCAATATTCTGAATTTTTCTTTCAGTCATATTACTTCTTTTTCAATAATCCAACAAAAAAAACCAGACACAGATATCCACTTGTTAGAGGACAGGTGTTGTGAATTGTGAAGTGCACACATGCTTATAATTTTGGTACCCTTCTATACAGAGGAACATAGAAATTCACTGTCTAATTGTGAACAAACTTATCAGTTTGGTAGCCTGCTATAGAGAGGAACATAGATATCCACTGTCTAGAGGACAAATAAGAACTGTACATAAACTTACCAGTTTGGTATCCTGCTATAGAGAGGAACATGGTTATCCACTGTCTAGAGGACAAATAAGAACTGTACACAAACTTACCAGTTTGGTAGCCTGCTATAGAGAGGAACATAGATATCCACTGTCTCGAGGACAAATAAGAACTGTACACAAACTTACCAGTTTGGTAGCCTGCTATAGAGACGAACATAGATATCCACTGTCTAGAGGACAAATAAGAACTGTACACAAACTTACCAGTTTGGTATCCTGCTATAGAGTGGAAAATAGATATCCACTGTCTGGAGGACAAATAAGAACTGTACACATACTTACCAGTTTGGTAGCCTGATATAGAGAGGAACATAGATATCCACTGTCTAGAGGACAAATAAGAACTGTACACAAACTTACCAGTTTGTAAGCCTGCTATAGAGAGGAACATAGATATCCATTGTCTAGAAAACAAATTAGAATTGTGAACAAACTTACCAGTTTGGTAGCCTGCTATAGAGAGGAACATAGATATCCACTGTCTAGAGGACAAATAAGAACTGTACACAAACTTACCAGTTTTTTATCCTGCTATAGAGAGGAACATAGATATCCACTGTCTAGAGGACAAATAAGAACTGTACACAAAC
>MJUU01000335.1:25247-38331 GCA_002080025.1 Modiolus philippinarum | reverse complement strand
TCTAGAGGACAAATAAGAACTGTACACAAACTTACCAGTTTGGTAGCCTGCTATAGAGAGGAAAATAGATATCCACTGTCTGGAGGACAAATAAGAACTGTACACAAACTTGCCAGTTTGTAAGCCTGCTATAGAGAGGAACATAGATATCCATTGTCTAGAGAACAAATTAGAATTGTGAACAAACTTACCAGTTTGGAAGCCTGCTATAGAGAGGAACATAGATATCCACTGTCTAGAGGACAGGTATTTCTGTATAGTCTTTGTTGATGCAACTCTTTGTAAAAACAGCAGGAAATCACCTTGCATGGACTGTTTTAATCCTGTACTACCTGTTAAAGAATTCAAAGATATAATGAGGTTAAAATGGAAGATAATTCTATCCATGATCGGCTTCTTTGATATCATTTTATAATAGGTGTAATACAATAAGCTGATAAAATGCAATGTTCTAAAAATGTCAAAGATGGATTTTCGATAAAATTACAAGTGCATCAATAAACACTTATTTTAATCTTGCATAAAAAAAGATTTCCACTTTTTTTTTAAATGACAACTAAATTCCTTAATATCTTAGGTTTAAGCATTTACCATAAAAGTCGATGTATTTCTCTAGGGCTGTTCCCGATATAATTGTATAGGAGGGTTGGATGCTTATTCAATGTGACCGCTAAGGCAAATTTGACTGTAGTTGCCTTCTGACCCACCCTCACAACAAATTTTGGAACAGCCATTATACATGCATTCCTGAATACAAAATATAAATGCTATGAATGATATAAGATAGACTTACAATGAGTTTGTTGATCAGTATTGTACAGACTCTGTAGCTGTCTCCATAGTAAATCTAATATTCCCTGTACAACACCACTGCCAAGTTTGTCAGCATATATACTGTAATCATCACAGATATTTATATTAAGTATTGTGTATTGCAATCTTTATATGTTTTAAATGGTGTGTATTGCATTCTTCTGTTAATGGCCACTTCAAGTAAGAGGACCAAGTTGTGATGAACTTAAGTTCACTCGTCTCAACTCATTAATTGACCAATCAGAAGTGCTTATTTTTATCAAGGACATATATTCAGAAGGATGGGAAACTCATACGCAATCCATTTTGCAATTTAAACACTATAGCTAGGAACTCGGTATGCCTTCACTTTGGATTTACATCAAAAGTGGTAAGTATGTACACGGATCTTAATGAAATAACGATTTTCTGAAAGCTGAATGATTTTTACATTTAAAGAGTAAATTTTGTTTCAATATACCTGTACCAAGTCAGAACCATTGAGGTTGACAATTTGGACAATGGTTACCACCTGATTTGTCTTTTTGTCTCATGAACTTCGGCTCTTGACAACTCTGTTCGGTAATTTTGTTATTACCCCTATAGCAAGTAATTTCTTCAATGCACATGATCTAAACATTTTCATTGATTTTTCCCCGACACATCAAGTTCACATCAATGAAAATGCACCTCAATTTGGACCTGAAGCTTTTGGACTAATTCACAGAATTTCACAAAATTGATATTGTCATCAAGTTTAACATCTCCTGCACACGCAGAACAATTTTTGTAACCATCATCAAAGTAATTATGTTGTTTTAATGCTTTAAAGAAAGGGTACCAAAATTCTCACACCTCACCATATATTAACAAATTATCATTAGATGCTTATCCTTGTCAATATACGTCCTTGTTTTTATAAATCAACAACAGCATTCATGACAGAACATCACAAATGGTGTTACATCACGATGGAGTGTATGTTAAAAAGGATGAAGATTTTGCTTCTGCATTCAAGGTTTAGAGAGATTGAAAACCATATTTTACGGAAAAAGGGTGACTTGCATTCAATCAAAATCAAAATGTAAGAAATTCTAACTCTCATTTTCTTGTTTCACTGAGCTTCGCTAAAAAAAAAAACCAGAATTTCTTAAATTTGTGAAAGATATCCTAATCTAATATTTGCTCTCAAGTAAGAAGATATCATAAGTAAATGTATAAATTTAGTAACTGATTTCAAAAACTGGTTAATAATGTAATTTATATGGATTGTGTATTTCATTGTAATAAAACTGTGTATCAGTATAATATGAAAATAGTTTCTTGTTTTAAGTGAATTAGAAATAGTAATTCTTGACGAAAGATGTTCCGGACAGATGGACGGACAGAAAGACGTACAGACAGACAAGGGTAAAACAGTGAATAAATACTTGTTTTAAGCTAAAATGCACTTATTTTTAAGCCATGGTGATGCAGTGAATACAATGGCTCAGTTATGATGATATTGAATATACAATAGATTTGTTTGAAACATATTATTAATTTATCAGAGTTCTTGATCAAATGGAGGTACTGTCAATTTTTGATAACTTGTACAAAATTTCTGTACATGTTATAACTTGTACAAAATTATAACTTGCACACAACATATACATATATCTCATATTTTTGCTTAATTCAGATTAATTTAGCCATTGTGATTTGACAACGAAAGTTGACTATACTTGCTTACCCAGCTGTAAGTGTTATAAGTCTCATTAAGTTTCCACTAGACATTTGTAAAACCATACTAAGTTGATCATCCTGTAATTTCCAGTCAGAGTTAGGTAAAATATATGACATATGTGTTGTACCACCACTCAATGAAAACAACAATGGTAGAAGTCCACAAGATACAGCTAAAGATATATCTGATGGGCAATATTTCATAGAGAGGGAATATACTGTCCATAGCAATATTTTTTTCTTCACATCTGAAAATAGAAATGTAGGAAAATCTGCAGGGTTGTATTCACCAGCTTATTAATTAATTGTATGGTTGTTCCAGAGAACATATGTCACCTGCACTATATGAATATGGCATAAATCACAAAATTAACAAGAAAACATGGCAAGCAAAAAGATTGATAATTATCAAGCCTGTTTGTTTTCTGATTTTACAGTATTATAAGAATTCTGTTATAATAGGTTAGTCATTTTCAAATCATTAACCATATAAAAAGTAAGGCTGTATGGGAAATCCTGACCAACAATTTTTGATTACCACCGAAAAAGGGGATAATTGATTACAGATTAGAACTTGGGCCTTCTTCACAGCCCCAGTGGGTCTGCTCTTTTGATGAAATAAAGATGGGGTCTTTATACTCCATGGAGCATGGCATTTCTCCACACAAGTTTGCCAACAATGATTCCTGCCATGCTTTCTGTATTATGACTTGACTAATTCTATATATCTTTGTTGATTTGATGTTCATATACATAATATATATACACTGTACAATTTTTTGGTATACTTGGCCTCTTCAAAACTGTAATTCACTCCAGGTACATGTAAATTGGTACGTATCCAAGTTTAATAGAATGAACTGGTTTGTGATCTATCTACTTGAAGGTCAAACAACTACTAACAACCAGAGGCTCCCTGGAGCCTATATCGCTCACCTGGCTTTCAGTTGCCACAATCAAGGTAACATTGTAAGTTATACAGTTGAACTTCAGTCTCTCAAACTTTGGTAGAGCAAACAACACCATTAACTTGGATTCTATCTTTAGTCTGATCATGTTTTACTATACTTCTTTGTTGGGCTTTTTTGACAAAAATTGTCTTGCTAAGGACCACTTTCGACACCAGTTTTGAAGTCGAGACATCATTTGGTAAATGGCAGTCAACACCAATTTTTAACGTCATATTTAAGTTACGACATCAGTATCTATTTGGAAACCATATTTCATTGAAATCGGACAATGTTGAATTTTCCTACCTTTTTGGTGGCCATTTTGAAAATGGCAGTCAAGGAACAATTTTCAACACCGGTTTTGAAGTCACAACATCAATATCTATTTGGAAACCAAAATTTTATTGAAATCGGACAATGTTGAATTTTACCGCCTTTTTTTTGGCAGCCATTTTGAAAATGGCAGTCAACCAATAAATTTCAACACCAGTTTTGAAGTCGCCATAGCATTGCAAACATTTTATCAATTCACACTTAACCTTTATCTTCTATAGTTTTGGAAATTTAAGACGAATTCTATGAAAAAAGGGCAATAACTCCTACAAGGGTTTTTGGATTATCTTCAAAATTTCAGGGTGGGTAGATCTTGGCATGCTTAACATTTTTGCAATAAAAAGTTGACTTCCATCTCTTATAGTTTTTCTGATAAAAAAAAGATAAAGTTAAAATTTTGAAAATTTTACGGAAAAAGGGCAATATCTCCAAGACGGGTTTCCGGATTTTCTTCAAAAATATTAGAGCAGGTAGATCTTGCCATGCTGATCATTTTTTTCACCTGTCAGATTTTTGATATCTGTAACGGTTTTCGAGTTATATGCAAAAACAACAATTTACCCCTATGTTCTATTTTTAGTAACAGCGGCCATCTTGTTTGATCTACGGACTAATCGAACAAAATTTTTAAACTGCATACCCTGGTGATGATTCAGGCCAAGTTTACCCTGGTGATGATTCAGGCCAAGTTTGGTTACAATTGGCCCAGTAGTTTCAGAGAAAATTTTTGAAAATGTTGATGGACAGACGGATAACGGACAACGGACAACTGACGCAAAGTGAAGGCAAAAGCTCACATGGCCTTTTAGGCCAGGTGAGCTAAAAATATTGCATCTACCTAGAGAGCAACCAAACTTCTTCTGTAACTGCATTTATGAAGATTTCTGTAATTGTCTGAAAGTTAACACGAAAACATAAATGAAAGTTCGTTATTCTGAAAAAAAATTTTTATGTGAAAAAAATCATAGAGATTGGGCATAAAAAGATGATCTACCTTTATCTAATATTTAAGTTAATAACTACCTATAGCTACAGAGTCCAATTTGTTGGTTGCCAACAAGTCTTTCACCAATAATTCATAAATCTGATGAACAGCTATCTGAATCTCCTGCTGAGTTTCTGTTTTAGCTGATTTTATTTCATCCTGAAACAAGAAATATATATGTATATAAATTATCTACTATTCTGAAACTGGCTTCACTAAACTTTAGATTATCTACCATTTCAAAGTTTGCCTTTCTGAAGCTGTAGATTATCTACGATCTCAAAATTTTACCTTACTGAAACTATAGATTATCTACCATTTCAAAATTTACCTTACTGAAACTATAGATTATCTACCATTTCAAAGTGCTCCTTGCTGAAAATATCTGCAAGTTTGCCACAGGTAAACTGTAATCAAACTCAGAAAGGTATGAAATGGCAGCAAGTGTTGTCAAATACTGTTAAAGTACTATAGTTCATGGGGTTCCAATTTTCGTGGATTTCGTGGTACGATATAAGGAAAATGATTAGACGGAAAAATCGAATACACCGTAAAGCCAAACAAAACTAGAATACTGACAAAGTCAGAAAGGGCCCCGCCCCCTTGCATGTCCCAAAACCTGTTTGCGGAATTCTATGGAAATCATAAAGCAATATTTGGGGAAAAACATAAATAACAAAATCTTAAGTTAATGTAAATTTAGTTTCTGTATATGGCCGTTTTGACAACTTATGTCTCATCTGTTCAGGTCAAATCAAAACATTGAAAAAAATATATGAAGGTCATTTCAAGTTATCATACGACAGAACTAATTCTCAAAATATAAATTTTTTCATATACAAACTAAGTTTTTTCCCCAAAATGTTTTATGAATCTCATAAAAATCATTAGGGCCTTCTTTTGATCAAGTTCAACACTGTGCATAAAACTTATAAAAATCTGTGAAAGTCATTTCAAGCTATCATACAACATAGAGCTTATTCTCAAAATATGCTGTTTTTCATATAAAAACTATGTTTTTCCCCCAAAAATATATTCGGATTTTCCTCAAAAATGAAAGGGAGCTAGTTTGGTCAAGTTCAATAATGAGTATCAAAATCATTAAAATCCCTGAAGGCAATCTTAAGTTATCATACGACATAGAGCTAATTCTCAAAATATGCACTTTTTCATATAAAAACAAAGTTTTTTCCCAAAAATCATTTTCCGATTTTCCTCAAAAAAACAAAGGGAGCTTCCTTTGGTCATGTTCAACTTTGAGTACAAAAATCATAAAAATCCGTGCAGGCAATCTTGAGTTATCGTACGACATAGAAAACTCTGACGGACGGACGGACGGACGGACGGACGGACGGACAGACAGACAGACAGACAGACAGACGGACGGACAGACAGGCTGATTACTATAGGGCGCTGCCATTTCATGGCGGGGCCCTAATAAAAATGACCCACAACATTGGGCAAAATTCCATGACATTAGAAATACTGTAAACAATTTAGTTCGACATGCTAAAAATAATTACAATGAGAAAGTTGTCAATAATTTGACAACTCTTGATTTGAGTGGGAAACGTTGGTAGGACACTGTAAAACAAATATCTGGTATAAAAGGTGTGCATCATTCTATTCTTCCTCTACGTAAAGATGATCCATTAATCTTTGATGACACTGAGAAAGCAGCGGAATTTAATAAATATTTTGCATTGCAGTCGAATATAGATGATTCTAATGCTAATCTCCCTAATCTGGTTCCATTTCCCAATGTTATGGAAGAGATTGTTCTTACAGAAAACGAGGTTAAAGACGTATTGATTATTTTAAACACATCCAAAGCTTCTGGTCCGGACTTTCTACACCCTAGAATTTTGAAAGAAGCAGCTAACATACTGAAATATCCATTATGCAAACTATTTAATTTATCTTTACGGAAAACAATTTTTCCTATGTCATGGAAAAGGGCCAATGTCACTCCAGTTTTTAAAAATGATAAACAGAATGAGGTTAAAAATTACAGACCTATTTCATTACTTGGTGTTTTATCTAAATGTATGGAAAGATGTATATACAAACACATATATAATCATCTTCTAGATAATGATATACTGACTAGCAACCAATCTGGGTTTACAAAAGGGGATTCTCCTGTTAATCAATTAGTATATATTACAAATGAATTTGGCAAAGCATTAGATGACAGGAAGGAAATTCGGGTAGTTTTCTGCAATATAAGTAAGGCTTTTGATAGAGTTTGGCACAAAGGATTGATTTTCGAATTGCAACAAGCAGGTATATATGGTAATCTATTGTCTTGGTTTAAAAATTATTTGAGTGGGCGGGTTCAAAGGGTTGTCATCGAACTGGATATCAATTAAAGCAGGAGACAGTACCCCAAGGCTCAATACTAGACCCTTTGCTATTCCTGATTTATATCAATGATATTGTCCAAGATATACATGCTCAAATGAAACTTTTTGCAGATGATACTAGTTTATATATTATGGTTGATGATCCCGTTAATACTGCAGTTCCCTAAATAATGATTTAGATAGGATATATGAATGGTCGAAAAAATGGTTAGTTAATTTCAACGCTAAAAAGACAGAGACTATCATTATTTCCAGGAAAGTTAATAAACCCCCTAACCCACCATTAAAGATGAACAACCAAGAATTACAGTCCGTACCCAATCATAAGCATCTTGGCGTTATCATACCAGACAATGGCTTCTGGCATGATCACATAGAGTATATTTCAAAAAAGGCCTACAATCGTTTAAATATTCTTCGAAAGTCACGTATGATTCTTGATAGATTTACTCTTGAAAAACTATATCTTTCATTTATCAGACCGATTTTAGAATATGCTGATGTTATTTGGGACACTGAAAATGTGAGTCTGATCCAAAAATTTGAAAATATTCAAACTGATGCAGCTAGAATAATAACAGGGGGGACAAAACTCACCTCGCACGCAAAGTTATATGAAGAGACTAAGTGGGAGACTCTATTCGATAGACGGTATAATCACAAGCTAATATTTTTTCATAAAATTATTAGTAGTAATACCCCAGAATATTTATCAAATTTGATACCAGTCAATGTGGCTGACAGACATTCTCACAATACTAGACAAAGTCGTAATTTAGTTGAAATAAGAACTCGTACAAATCTGTATTCTCAATATTTCCTTCCTTCAACTGTAAGAAATTGGAACTCGCTTACTAATGACATACGTAATGTTAAAAGTACTGGGTTGTTTAAACGTCTGCTTTCTTCCCAAAATAACAAAGTGCCTATGTACTATTATGTTGGAAGTAGAATTGGCCAAATTATGCATTCACGCTTGTGCATGGACTGCAGTTCAATTAATTCTCACCTTTTTGTCCGTAACTTAATGTATTCTCCAAATTGTGTTTGTGGAGCAATTGAGACCCCTTCCCATTATTTGCTAACATGTCCAAGACACCGTTTGCCTAGAGAAAATCTCATGACTTCCTTAGCTGATTTACCTATAAATATTACGACGCATCTAAACACTACAATTTTTATACCTGTCCAAAATTTCATTTTACAAAGTAAAAGATTCACACCGTAGCAAACTTGACAACCTTTCGTTAAAATATATATATATATTTTTTTTTCCTTTTTGTGGTTTATATTTTGAATACATATGCTGTACACTATTACTCGTTCTGTTATGCTAATCAACTGAAAACAAATTGTATATCCTAACTTGTTGATATCATCTTAGTTCTTTCGTATGTTTTTGTACATGTATATTATCCGATAATATGAGTTCTTTTACACTATAGTATCTGATTTAATAACAACCCTGTTGTTGCTTTTGACTTTTTTTTTGGATTAAATGATAATTATATGATATACTAAGGTACTTGCGGGCATGATTGAATCAAAATCACTTTATGTGCTGTATAACCCTGCTTGTTTCTGAATCCTGTAAATGTTATTTAGTTAAATATGATTATATTCTTGTATTGTATATGTACTGTATATGTCTTTGATCAAAAAATATGTTTAAACCAATGATCATGTAATTACACCACAAAACTACAAGAGAGAACTAGAGCTGTCGCCAAATAGCAACAAGTGATGCCCTCGCTCATAGAACACTGAATCAATATGGCAATTGCAAATTTAAGTATATGTGGACACAATACAGATATGGACAGAGTACAAGTATGGACATGATGATACACCTCCCTCTTTTCCAGAAAATATACAAAGGAGAATTATCTCTCTTTCATAATTTCTAGCAGCAACCATATCTCCATGTAGTTAGCCCTGAAATCATTTCTATAGGTTTTAGACAACCTTGCTGTAAAATTTCATCCAATTTCAGCCACTTTAAATTTTCATGCCTCTTTTTAGTTTCCATGGCAACAGCAGCCATTTTGAAAATTCTGAGCACAAAAATCATTTGTATGGGTGCTAGGCAACCTGTAAGTAAATTTTCATCGAATTTGAGGCACTTCGTATTTTCCTGTTCTTTTTCAGTTTCCATGGCAACTGCGGCCATTTTGAAATTTTCAAAAGATAAGTGTATGTACATCTACTCATTTTAAATTGGATTCCTTTGAAGTTCTGAAAAACATCAAGAGTTTGTGTTTTTATTCATACAGACGGACGGACCAACAGACAGACAAGGGTAAAACATTATACTGCCGAACTTTTCATAGCGAAGGCATAAAAAGTATGTGTGCATTACCTGATAGTGGTACAGCTGTGAATTCTGATTAGAAACATCTACAGTAGAACCAAAACTAAAGCAACCAGACAGTAACTGTATGTGTACTGAACATAGAAGTGTTGTTAAAGTGGTCGACTGACATTCAGTTTTGTCCTCTAGCTCCTGTCTTGTAGAAAGTAACTCTCTAATCTGGTTCAGGGCATACAGTCTGGCCTGTAAAATGTAAATTGAAAACTGTTATACACCATTTAATAAAAAAATGGGTCAAAGAATCAAATGGCCAGGTTGCGTTTTGGTGCTTCTAGCTATAAAGTGTTGTTTTTTTAGGTTCCTTAATGGGTCTGTGAAAAACAGGAAAAAAATTTCAAAATAATTCCAAAAAGGGAGGTGCACATCTACAATATACATAGAAAACTTTTGTGAGGTTTCAAAAATGTAGGTTTGAAAACAGTAGGAGGAGTTGATTTCACAAAATAGGTACCCTTTGTTGAAAATGTCGATAAAAATGACTAAGTTCCAAAGTCCGTAAAAACAGGAAAAAATTTTCAAAATAATTCCAAAAAGGGAGGTGCACATCTACAATATATATAGAAACATTTTGTGAAGTTTCAAAAATGTAGGTTGAAAACTGTAGGAGGAGTTGATTTCACAAAATCAGTATCCCATTTTCCCCGCCCGCCCGACATTCACCATACTATAACCCGGATTTGCACTCCGTACAACCCGGCCAATTATCTAACTATAGAAAATAATGAAACTGCACTCACAATAAATCTGACAGTCACTTAGGGCTGTTCCAGAAAAATTGACATGGGGGGTTTGAAGGCACTTTTTATTGACCCCACCACCCATAAAATTCTTTCCCATATGTACAAATAAAGGGCTACGCCGAGCGCAGCATGATACGACCGCAGCATGTCGAACACTGAAATTTGAACAAGTGTAAAATAAAATTAATGTGGACACAGTAATTTGCTGGACACAATAAGGACCTTCAAAGGGTCNCAGACCAACTTTTCTGGAACAGCCCTTAGTACTAACTGTACTGAAATTCCAGGTGTCACTATTTAGCAAACATACCACAGATAATTGCATTAATTTGACTAAAACAAAGTTATGGAATATAAAAAGTCAGGATAATAAAATTTGAGCAGGATAGAATTAAATACACATGTACCACTGAAATGAAATCAAATATCAACTTGACAGTTAAGATCTTTATACATGTATTTAATATGATGCTTGAGTCTTTCTATAGATAAGCATGACAGGCTAGATATCATTTAGTATCTAAAAATTGTACAATGCTTAGCTACATGTAGATAATTGGTGTATTATTTAAGCTTAATTATTTTTTGGAAGTTACTGGTGCATGAAACTGCTGTCAAAGTGATTGATTTTGACTAACAACAGACTTCAAAGGTGATATGTTATAAATCTATATTTCTCCTTCTATATCATCTCAAAAACTGTGTCATCCCAAAGCAACTTAAAGATTACCTCAGCTCTAGACTGTTGATGTTCCAGAGCTATTGCCATTTCTTTAGGATCAGCACTAGATACATGTACAGAACCTTCATGGTCAGACACTCCAGAACTACAGCTACGTAAAGTATCTCCGCTAACAAACTTGCAAACATTGGTGGAAATTTCTCCAGTATAAGATCTCCTCTTGACATGTGTTGAGGTATGGCCTTCTCCAACTCTCTCCTGCTGCCATCTTAATCTTCTTAAATTTTCTTTCACTCTTTGCAGAGACAAAAACTGTATTCCTTTGAATTTATAAGATTTAATATTAAATTAGACAGACCTGTATCTACATACATGAAAAGACCCTTAAGAATGCATGTATTTGATAGCCTAGCTTTCAGACTATCATTAATTTAATAGACTGAAATTAAAATCCTTGTTGGTTGATAACCAACTTTCTTTGTTATTTCTGAAAAATTTACCTGAATACAAAATTAACTTTTCCTACAATGATAATAGGACATGTAGGGACCCTTTCCGTAAGTACAAATATTAACAACTGGCAAGCAAAAATTGTGTTGTAAGATTACTTAATTTATTTTTGAACAAACATAAAGCATGCAAATGCATGCAATATCTATTAAGAATAAGATTATTTACGCAATGTCCTGTCATTTGAGTATAACATGTAAATGTGTGAAATTTATGATACAACTATGTACAATTTTATTTTGTGTAATTTTGACAAGAGGTCCAATTTTTGTTGGCAACTTTTATTCAAGATTAAAGGTGTAGAAAGAACAGAGGAATGGACTATGTTGCTATAAAATGTCTGAGAAACAAATGGATTCTTTTAGTCATACCTTTTCTAATTTTGGCTGTGTTTTCAGCATCAGAATTGATAGTTTCCTCTATAAACTGAAAAAGAGATATCTAGTGTGATTTGAAATGAAGTAAGGTAGTTTGTATATATTCAATCTTGAAAATTCTAATTAAGTACATTGAATTTAAATTGGGATCCTTATGTCAAATGAGATTAATGATTTGTTTGTTCTAAACAAAGAAAAAAAGAGATGCATGTATACGTCTTTTTTATTTTCTGCAAAAAAGGAAATTTTTCAGAAACAAAGATATATCTTTACACTGTTTTAACAGTAACCTTATACCAGTATTTTTGCCAACAGCTAAAATAGCTTTACAAATTGATTGAGCCTTTGGTGCATATGAATTCATCAACAGCTATTGACAATTTATTAATGATGAAGGGAAAATGTGTGAAAAGTAGTCTAATCCAAGTGTGACTGAGCTGATAATGCTCTGGTATGGCAAGAGCTGTGAATCAGATGGTGGTATTCACTATAAATACTTTTATCTGTGATAACAATTTATACATTACAAAAGTTATCTTAGCTGCCAACTGTATACATTGCAAAGCTATCTTAGCTACCAACTGCTTTCACTAGACATCCATCCAATAAAAAAAGCATGTTAAGGAAGTTCTTGTTTATTCTCGGTAATATGCAATAAAGCAATCAATATAAAGGTTATTACCTTTGAAGATATGTATCTTAAAGATGATAAAAGACAAACCTGACCACTGAGACTTCTGCTCAATAAGTCTGGAAAGCTTCCTCTTCTTGGTAAAGACACAGTATCTTCTTCTGGTGACTTCTGTTCTACTACAAATTATACAATGTAACTGAATGAAACAGCTTAAATAGAGGATCAATATCTTCTACTCCCTTTCTGATTTCTGTTATCAACTAGAAGATAGCATGCCAATATGCAAGGTTTGTGTTCATTATTTACCTTTAATAAGCCAATGGAGAGACAGAAAGTGATATATGGTTGAACTGCATGTGCAATACATGACTGTCATTATAACAGAGAAATCCAGATATTAGAGCTGACCAGTGAGAGAGTAAATATAAAAGAAATGATAAGTACAACTAAATGTTCATTCAACAAAGACAGATTTGAATTTAAAATTAATGTTCTGATTTAATTATAGTATAAACTAGTTGATCTTCATGAAAATCAATAAACATAGGTAATCAACGATTACAGAGTTCGCCTCGTTATGGCACATTGTCAGAGTAACCCAATTTTGCCTGGATGCTGA
>MJUU01000335.1:9075-24993 GCA_002080025.1 Modiolus philippinarum | reverse complement strand
GTCAAAGTGACCTAATTTTGCCTGGATGCTGACCTAACATCAGAGATGCATGCATATGCAAGGTTAGATGATCCTACCATGTATAGTGACTGAAATCTGAACTCATCCAAAAACTTGAATGTAAATCAATCAAGCATAAAATATATGTCAAAGTGACCTAATTTTGCATGGATGCTGACCTACCATCAGAGATGCATACATATGCATGGTTACATGATCCTACCATGTATAATGACTGAGATCTGAACTCAAGACGTTAACTTGAATGTTAGTCATTCAAGCAGAAAATATAGGTCAAAGTGACCTGATTTTGCCTGGATGCTGACCTACCATCAGAGATGCATGCATATGCAAGGTTACATGATCCTACCATGTATAGTGACTGAGATCTGAACTCGGACATAAACTTGAACGTAAGTCATTCAAGAGGAAAATATAGGTCAAAGAGACCCAATTTTCTTGGAGGCTGTGAGATAGCCCAAGATGCATCTGTATACAAAGTTTGATGATCCTACCCTTCATAGTTACAGAGATATATACCTAAATGCGGACGCGGACGTAGATGCGGACGCCGGGGGTACTCCAATAGTCCTCCTCAACTTCGTTGAGGCGAACTAAAAATGTCATGAGTGCCGAACAAAGCAGAAGGATTAAACGAGTTGCAGAACTTGTTCTGCATCTAGTTTAATTCACTGTGTTGATCGACACGAGTCAACACCAGTGCCGAACAATGCAGAAGGATTAAACAAGTTGCAGAACTTGTACCGCAATGAATTTAATCCACTGTGTTGAATGACAGGAGTGACATTTTTATTGATATTCATGACAGTCGATTAATTATGCTTTTTATTATACAGATTTTCTACTAAAAAACGAGATTTTAGATGTGGAATATTTCTTGTTTCATTCTGCCAACTGTTTACTTGACAACAATGTTGACGAGATATTGTGACCTTGCTTCCTCCAGAACTAAAAATACTTTATTTTCACTGGTGACAATATGAGATTTATCTAGCTGGGAAAACTCGATCATTCACCGCTATATCTACATATGTATAATAAATTTGTTTATTATATAAACAAATCAGTGAACAAAAAAATCTAGAAACAAATCAAAAACTGAATGAAGATTTAAACAAGTATCATAGTACATCACTGGGAAATTATTTATGTTCATGATTACTTTCCATGCTTCTGGCATTGCCATAATCTTTTTTTTTAATGTTTTTTCTTATGTTTTTTTTGTTTGTTTTTTTGTTTTGATGTAGCATTTTCATGGTAGTTTGTATAAATTTAATATTTCAGTGACTGATAATGTAACTATCATCAAACTATATATGACACAATAAACTATATAGTAACTGCCAAGGTGTGGGCTGCAATGCTTTGGTTATAAATGGTCTGTGTTCATTGGTGTCATATGATGAAAATGCACAAATGTTGTAAAAATAATTATCTTAATACATGTTAATAATAAACTGTTAATCATATCAGTTACATTTTGAATTTTAGTAGTTCTAATTTTAATGTCTGATTTTAGTTGCTTTTTTATATCTGACCTCAATCCTATGAAAAATGTAGGTCAGATATCTGAGACATTGCAATGACTTTAAATATACTTTATATACAATGGCAAAGCTAAGATTAATCATGCCAAGTAATCTTCTTAAATTCTATAATTACCATTAAAAGATGAAGGTCTTTCATTTCTTTCGCTAAAAGACTGTTGACTAGGTGGATCTTCAAAAGAAAAGAACACGAGATAAAAATGGCAAGAATCGAAAATATACAAATGCTGAGATATGTTTAGTAATTATTATTTGAAAGCAAGGTTACAATCATATCAGATAAGTAACAAAATACAGAAATTACTGTTAATTAAGTTTCTGCATATGGCCATTTCAACAACTTGTGTCTCAAATTAAAAATTTGGAAGACCATAAACTGAACACTTGTAAATCTGATAGAGAGCAAATAACCAAATAGATCTACATGTAAATAAACCAAAAACAGCTAAAGACAAAGCTATGAACAACAGGGATACTCCTTAGTGTTGAACAAAATTTTTTAATAAAATTCAGAAATGGCTAGTTATCAAACTAGAGCATGTCGAAACTGGCGTTGTCGGAAGGGCCCCGCAATTTCGATCCTGAAACTCTGGGCAAAAGTAAAAATCAGATGAGTGTGGATTCAAATTCTGTTTGACACACTAATGTGTTGATACAGTAATTTGCTGGATACAGTGATTTCTTGATGTTTACAAAACTATATCATTACTTAGCTTCAGACTAAAATCAAGTCAAAATCAAAGTATCAGCAAAACAAAAAGTAATTCAGTGACAAACCTATAAGTCACTCATACAATACAAATCATCAATTCCATGCTTCACACCAAATTTCAAACCATTTCCTATTGTAGAAGCCAAGAAATCTGTGACGAAAATTTCGTTGATAGTAAAAAATCAAAGTATCGGCAAACAGGAAGTGGACACCTGACAATGTTGAAAATTGCTTACACAATACAACTCATTATTACCAAGCTTTAGACCAAATTTCAAATCATTCCCACTTATATAAGCCAAGAAATCTTTGACAAAAATTTCATTCAGAGAAAAAAAATCAAAGTATTGCCAAACAGGAAGTGGATACCCGACAAACTTGAAAATTGCTTACATGATACAAGTTATCATTTCCAAGCTCTAGACCAAATTTCAAATCATTCCCTGATGTAGAAGCCAAGAAAACTGTGACGAAAAATTTGTTAAAGTAAAAAAAACAAAGTATCGGCAAACAGGAAGTGGAAGTCCGACAAACTTGATAATTGCTTACACAATACAACTCATCATTTCCAAGCTTCAGAACAAATTTCAAATCATTCCCACTTATACAAGCCAAGAAATCTTTGACGAAAAAAATTGTTGACGGACGGACAGACGGACGGACAGACAAAGTGAAAACTATAGGGCACCCGCATCTCAATGCGGGGCCCTAATTAGTATCAATGCCGTACAAATACATGTACATAATAAACATGTAAATTGGTTCAAGTTAATAATGACTGAATATCATTCAAATCATTTGCAATGACATAAAATGATAAGATCTCTCATAACAAAACTTTTTCTTTTATCATTATTTTACAATTTATACCACAAGGATATACCTGTAACTGCTGGTCGTACACCAAGTAATAGAAATAAACATCTATGTTGATATTCACGACAAGCATCTTCAAATGATGTCTCTTTTAGTGGTAGATAAGCATCTTTAATTGTCCCTTCATCATCTGCAATTCATAAAATGTCTCATACAGTGGAAAATATTTAAAACATCACATTGTGGTGGGCCATAAAAATAGGTTTATTACATAGAATATCCAGTATAAAACCTTTACAGACTGTCTTTAAGACTAATTAAATGAGTCAAGATTTGAAATGATGTTGAATATATTCAGATATTGGAAAGTACAGTCCAGAAAGTTTTATCTTCTATGATTTCTGTTCATTTTTACCAGCTTAATATAAAATGAGCAATAGTTCTAACAATAATGAAGTCATCGCTAACACTGTAAGTTCATTTTCGACACTTAAACAAGCCTGTATATTTCTTAAAATAGCAGAAAAAAGAAAGAAAGACAATTTTAACAACTTCTTTTTAAAGAAAGATATCATTATTGAGTACCAACAACAGCAATATACATGTCACAAAATTAGAACTATCAATCATTGTATATTTGGAAATTGATTGTCCTGTTTTTAACATTGAAATTGCATGACTACCTTCTTTTTGTAATAATCAATGCCTTACACACATACATATCATAAGGAAAATGCTCAAAAATTAAAAAATAAGATACTGTGAAAGTACTATTGTTTGTTGGGTTCCGATTTTCATTGATTTCGTGGTTCTCTTAAAACACGAAATTAAGTTCCCAACGAAATGCATTTTTCCACAGAGTTTTAATGCATGAAATTTAAAACCACGAATTTAAGTACCCACGAAATAGTGATATTTATGAAAACCATAAAAATTGATGTCCATGAATAAAAGTACTTCCACAGTACCTGATAACTGTTCATATTCTGGATCTTCTTTGCTCTCTTCTTGTTTTCTTGTCTGTTCTACCTCTACCCTCTCTCCTGTTTCATGGACTCTCTCCCCATCATACTTAGAACTGCCATCTTTCTTCATGTTTTCAAACTTATAAAATGAAGATTCTTCATCAGGTGTTCCTGCCTCTGAATGGTCAAGTTCAGGTGATGATTTACATCTCATAAAAGATCTCAACCTGCTCCTCACTTTGTAGACATGATGAAAGACTGATACAAGTTGTTTTGATGGCTCACTGAAATTTACAAGATAACATATCAATATCAATAGCTGGTCCAGATTCATGTTTAACTTGCATGTAAAATTTTTAATTCTATCAGTACTACACTACTGTAAACTGCAGTTTTGACTCTCAAATCTACGACTGACACCAAATGAGATTAAAAAAATGCACTGGAATGCCTAAAAATTATTTTCATTTGAGTTAAAATCTATTGTTCAACATACACTGACTACAAATTTTGTATTTCCTGAGCAAGAAAATTCTGCCCCTTTATAAATATACTATTTTAACTCATTTGTTATTAAAACATACAGGACCTGTATTTTATTGCAGAATAAATACATATAATTTAGGGCTGTTCCAGAAAAGTTAGTCTGGGACCCTTTGAAGGCACTTCATATAAATTGCTGTGGGTGGTTGTGTTTTCTTCATCCTTTTGTATTGTACATATGGGGAAGAATTCTATGGGTGGTGGGGGTCAATAAAAAGTGCCTTCAAACCCCCCATGTCAATTTTTCTGGAACAGCCCTTACTTACTTTCTTTGAGACAAAGCATGTTTAATTAGTCCTAAGTGTTTAAGTAGTGCAGCCAATAGACATCTGGATGTGCAGTCTAAATCTGGGTCATTTTCTAATTCACAAGTATCCCAATCTGCAAAAATACATCATTTACCTAACACTCAAGATAAAACTGTTGGTCCTTATTATAAAATAAATCGAACATTTTTTTAAAGCATGTCAGATTTTTAGGGATGTAGAAGCATTTTTTCGCATTTTTTGTTTACTTGAAGCAAGATTCCAAAATACGAAAATAGATGGCACTATCGAATAATCACAAACAAATTAAAATTGAATTTGACACAATTAATACACATTCACGAGAAGAAGAATCAACGAAGTAAAATAAGATTTAGTTTTTGAAAGTGCCAAACCACAGTGAGAGTTCAAAATTGTCCATTCATTGTGAAAACTTCATTTGTACCAATTCAAACTCGAGAATCATACATAGACATGTATCTCGAATACCAAAGAGGAATACCAATAAACCAAAAATACATGTTATGCTAACAACAACAAATGAGAGATTAAATTTCTTAGAATAAAATTAAATCAATTTCATTTTAAAGTTAGAATAGTTGGTTACACACATAGAATGTGCTTAGAGTAGCCGGTGCTCCTTTTGGCATTTAACTTCTAAGATTCAGTAAAACCTGAATAAACCAGTACACTGTGCAAACAGGTCATAATTTTCAGTCCCATGGTCAGCCTGTTTACTCAGGTTTTACTGTATTACTTCTTTATTATTTTCCTGACAGAGAAGCAAGATATGTATAAAACTGCAATTACAACTATAATTGGATTCAAGATTGAAGTCCAATTACATGTAATATTTCCAAGAACTATTTTCTACTTTAATTTTAATAGGACAGAATGATGGACAAAGTAAAACCAAAATACCCCCAATTTCGTTTTGGGTGTATAACAAGGTACATTTTACATTATAGAAAGACAACTGCATACATGAAAATAAGCATAACAAATCAATATATCTAACCTTCTCTGCTGGCACAGTCTATCATCATCTCCCACAGATTACTGGTTATATCAGATTTCAGATCACAACAAAACTCTAATAAGGTCATTGTATCTTGATCAAGGTCAATTCCATCTGATGGAAGTTCAATCTGTTGCCCTGGAAATTTATCTGCTATTCTGTTTATCAGTAAATCTAAAATAAGGTACAAGAAAAGTTTCAGAAGTGAATAGTAACATTGAATAAAATGCATCTTCGCTAGCCAAGGGTTACTATCTGCTCTTGTAACCATTGGCTAGCGAAGATGCATAAAGTGATGAACCACTACATTTTTTGCAAAGTTCTAGTACAATCTATAACTCCTGGATCACTTTCACCTCATATCATAAAGATCATCAAAATTTCATATGTTGGTATAATAACACAATGGAAGGATATGGAGTAAATGCACATGAGACAAAATCTCTACAAATACTTGGTAAAAACCTATCAGTACCTTTATTGCTGACCTGGCACTGAACACTTTTCACACATTCATCTATCACTTTTGCCATTTTTTTAAGATCAGATAAAATGCTTTTACATTAACAAGTGTTTTATACAAACCAAGCTGTAAAGCTGTTAACTGAGGGCCATTTCCGAATAAAGGATTGTCTAACCAAGATGTACAATTCTTTTCCTGTGTTGATAAAGGTGGTCCAACAAGCATACTACCAAGACACTGACCAATTAAAGTGGAACATGTCCTCTCCATATCAATAAACCATCTCCAGCTCACAGTTTTCTCTGCTTAAATAGGATAAAATATTTTCAGTGATTGTTACAGATTTCTTGTAAATAGAAATGTTTGCATTTTGTTTATACACTCCAAATTCTAACAGCCAATCTTTTGAATCCCTTTTTAATTCAAGTTGTAACTGCATCTTTCAATGATGTGTGTAGTTATTGTTGATAATGATAATAACATCAATTTTTAATATCATACAGAATGTCTCATTCAGGACTTATAACATTTAAGACATCCATTTCTTGTACTTTGCTTTTTAATAATTTCAATTGTGCAGGAAAAAAAGATTGGAAATTATTTTTACTTGTATATTAAAGAAATATTGAGAGATGCCTGTCTAACTTTTGAGCTTTTGAGTAAAAATTTTCGGCCCTTATAACTCAATAATACATTTATAAATATTATGTACATTCTTAAAGATTATAAGAACTGCCTAAAAAGATTTTGAGTTTTACACAGGAGTACAGGGTTATTTCCTTGCAGCGTGTTTGGTGTTTTTTATTACATGTGTAACTGTGTCATACATGTATTTCATGCAAGCAAATTTCTAATCTTTTGTTCTTCATGAAATGACATTTTATTTCTTATACAACCATATGCAGTATCCTCATGAATCACCCTCTTAAACAGGTGTTTGTGATACTAAAATTTCAATATATAGGATAATACATGTAGCAAAGCACTACAGACAGTGTAAATATCCACAGCATTGGAAAGATCGTAATTATAGCTATCAAATTCCAATTCTGCATTCCTTTAATCTATATACATGTAAACTTTATGAATACAAAATAATTCATCTCATACAATTTCTTACCATCTTTATTTTCCAGTTCTCCAGCTTCAATTGCCTCAACTTCTGGTAAAATTCTGGCTATCTGATCTAATGTTGACAACACAGACATCAGTTCATGCATGACAGGACTGACTCTCTCCATGGGTAGTAACAACAGAGCATGTAACATGTGGAACAGGATAGCACCTGCTGGAGACTGATACAGGATATCTACAAACAATAAAGCATATAACATGTGGAACAGGATAGCACCTGCTGGAGACTGATACAGGATATCTAGAAACAATAAAGCATATAACATGTGGAACAGGATAGCACCTGCTGGAGACTGATACAGGATATCTACAAACAATAAAGCATATAACATGTGGAACAGGATAGCACCTGCTGGAGACCGATACAGGATATCTACAAACAATAAAGCATATAACATGTGGAACAGGATAGCACCTGCTGGAGACTGATACAGGATATCTGCAAACAATCAATAAAAGGGTCTGTAAGTCTCGTCATGTGACTCACGAGAATCCACGATAAACAGACAATTTTAAAACATTTCCCGCCAAATGTCATTTATCTTTGCTTAAAATGTAACTTCCAAGTACAATTTTTGATCCCAGAAGTTCCAAAATTGTTTGAGACTTACAGGCCCTATAAAGCATGTAACATGTGGAACAGTATAGCACCACGGGGAAAGCAACTGCTGGGGACTGGTGTAGGATATCTAAAAACAATTTACAACAAACATGTAACATGTGGAACAGGATAGCACCTGCTGGAGACTGATATAGGATATCTAGAAACAATATAAGGATACATGGTTTAAAATACATGTATAGACATAATCTCATTTATGACTGACATTTACTTCAGACAAATTCAACTTTCAAATGCAACTTGAATGAATTTCCAGGAGGAAAATTCAAATAAACCTGTTATCACATTAAAGATCTTGAAAAATATGACAGATGTTTATACATGTTTTGTATATAGAGACAATTCTGTAGGTCTTGTGAAGTTTGAATTACAATCATTAATTTTTTAAAATGCAACTGTATGTGTAATACGTGACCATGCATCACCATAAAGAAACACAACATGCAGTTACTTAAGGAACAATTATTAACCACAAAAATGAAATATCTTCACATTTTTCTGTTGTCAAGCCAATAAGGTATGGATAGATTCTTTTTTCCTATTGTGTTTAAAGTGTGAGTCTTAAGTTTCCACAAAATTCTGCTCAATCTGTATCAATGTTAATCATTTCTAATGCTAATTATGATAAGGTCTGCTCCAGAAATAATTTTGCAGGGGTCTGAAGGCACTTTAATAAAAGTCTGGTCATGAAACACACAGGAAACACACAGGAAAAGAAACATAAAATTTATATGCATGGTGGGTATTTTTTAAAAGTGCTGTCCGACTCCAGATACAATTAAATCTGGAATAGGCCTAACGATTTCTAGTGCTAAAAAAATACTGAATTCAGAAAATCAGTTCCACAAACTACGTTTTTGAAGACAGCAGTATACAATTATTAATAACACCAGAAATCATTTCTTTTACATGTATTTGTATTAAAATAAATTTTCACAAATCAAATACTGTAGTATATGAAAATAGTTTCTTTTCTGGTTTGTATTCATTACTCTATAGTCAAAGGCCTTTTAATTGAGATATTTATATAAGTGTAATATGTACAATATTAATAACTGCATAAGAAACAACTCTTTATATACATGTACCTTCTACAGTTGTCAACATTGGCTGAGATATAGTTTTGCTGGAGATAAGCTGTTCTACTTTATTCAGTATATTCCTTGCCACTGGTAACAACAGAAATAGGTGTTGGTGTAATAATGCTACTACCGGTGATATCTATAAAGCAAAATAGTAATTATAAATAATTCAGAAAAAAATAACAGTAGAAACAAAAGTGTAAAATTTCAAGAACGGGAAGTAGTTACCCCATATTTCTGAAAATGCATCCCACAATATGGCAAGACGATACAAAGCTTGTCACAAAATTCCAAGATTGTATCATTTACTATTGCAGAGAAAAGATTGACGAAATATTTCTCTATAATGTGAAAAGTGTCAAACATTGACTATGCCAGTAAACAGGAAGTAATATCCCCATATGTCTGAGAATGCATTCCACAATACGGCATGACACCATACAAAGATTGTGACATAATTTCAAGATTGTGACATTAATCATTGAAAAGAAAAGCTTAACGAAACTTGAAGGATAAGCAGACGGACAGAATGACCCAATGACAGAATAACGGACACAGGTAAAACAACTTCTCCTTCGGAACGCGAATATAAATATATTCTTCATCAAAAGATTAAGATTTTATTCCAACACTTTAAAAGCAATAAGTTTTTTCAAATGTAATTAACTATGTCTATAATACAATTTATATTATTGTAATACATGTACTTTCAATTTAAATTATTGTTGGATTAAATTTTGTTTAAAATTGCTTTGTATTAATGTAAAACGTAGAATTTCAATTCATATTAATTTGTATAATTGGGTACTAAAATAATTATTTGCAATACTAACTGTCTGGTGGTCTGATGATCTGTTGTAACAAAATGCCAGTAAATGTTTATGTAAAGATGATAACAATGCATGGAGATGTGGAGGTGCTGTGTATTCAAAGGAAACAATATCTGGACACTTATCCAATGCTGTTTTCAAATCATCCATGGTTTGTTCCTGCAAAATATTCAAAGCTCTATTACACAATGACATTCAGTATGAGTGAATATTTATATTTTTGACACCAAAAAAACAAAATGACATAATTTACATATATGTTACAGTACAAATTGGAATCCAGTAGGATCCAGAATCCTCCTATTACAAATTGGAATTCTAATTTCTGCTGGGACAAATTAGAATTCTGATTTGAACTGGATTTAATCCAGTACAAATTGGAATTCCAATTTCCACCAGGACAAATTAGAATTTCGATTTGTACTGGATTTAATCCAGTACATATCGGAATTCCAATTGAGAAACTGAAATATCCTGATTTATACTAGTAGGATTCTGAATCCTACTGATTTTCTAGTATGATCCAGAATAATACTGGATATTTTGTTCAAGAGAATTCTGGATATTACTTACATTCAAAGCTGAAAAAAAGTTTTTGAGTTTGTTTTAAGAAATATGTATTTCATATTAATTTAATTTATAAAAACTAACTGTATTACAATATTTCCTCTCCTTTTCATCAATACTATGACAAAAGAATGACATAATTATTATATAACTGTTTACTTGTTTTAACAATGGCTGAACTCTATGGCATTTGGTGGAACAAGGAATTTTCAATTTACAACAAGGGCATCACATAGTATTGCATTTGCATTTGCCAGAGTTATTACAAATTGTGTTTCCAATTTGTACATGTATTCAGTATTCAAGATTTTGAAAAAAAAAATTAATAAAAAATTTTTTTAAAAATACATGTATATAAAGTGCTTTGAAAAAACACCTTGTGTTCTTTGGACTTTTAAAAAAAAGTTTAATTCAAAACATGTGAAATTTCTATTTTAACACCAAAATTATTCATTTTTCGAAAACTTTCATATACATGTGTTATATACATGCATATATCATGTATTTCTACCTTGACACCATTTTAAAATTAACCAAATATGTAACATTGTATACGTACAACTTACTGTTTCATAAGCTAAATTCCTGTGATAAGTAACATTTTATATGTACAACTTACTGTTTCATAAGCTAAATTCCTGAGTACAGTTTTCATAAGTATTTCTGATAACTGCAAGTCTGACAATTCTTTTTGATTGGTACTACCACTAAATCTAATATCTGAACAATCAGTAAAACCAAGTAATGTAGCTATATGGTTGCTGTCTTGAAGACTGATCAATATAATGGTTAACTGCATTTTCTGAAATCAAAAGGAAAACCAATAACGAAATGTTAGAAAAAATTTAAAGGGTTCTGCCTTTTGTGATAGGTCTTACCTATGTGACAAGTTTGGTTTTGATCCAATGAAGGAGATTCAACAAAAAGATGGACGTATGGATGACATATGGATCAGGGTAACCTTTATGCCCCCCGGACTACCTAACATCTGGGCATAAAACATACCACTTCAAGTCAATAAATCAATGTAAATTTGGAAATCATTGTTTTATCTACATGTATTATAAAGATCTACAGGCATTTTGACAGACTACCAATGTTTTATTGTGTTTAATAATACACCATTATAGCTGTAAAGGAATGAGTCTTAAATTCCAGCTTATACCTATTTTTACATCTGTCACATTTTTTGTGATAATAAAAACATTCCAAAAATATTAGGTTTCAATATCAAGTGTCTTCTACATGTATATATGATAGAAAGTTTCGATATTACACATATTTGAAATATTAAGAATGTATTCATTTGATTATAGAAATCTATTCCCTGAGTAATTTTAATATGTAAATTCTGTTACCCAGGTGTATATTTTATCATCACCTTGTATACTTCCCCAAAATATACTTCAAGGAAACACAAGGATAAAGAAATATGACAAAAATTATTGGCTTCTGTAATCAGACTTAATTTAAATCACAAAGGAAGTACCATCCACTCTTAAAGTAAGAATTTATTTACCAACCTTCTTTGACTAGTACAGAAACAGCCAATTCCATGACTGAATCATTTAGTTTCAGATTAGAAAATTGTGTTTGCCACAAGGTACAATGTAATAAAGGGCTACGCCGAGTGCAGCATGTCAAATACTGAAATTTGAACAAGTGTAATTCAAAATGAATGAGGACACGATAAAGAGCTTGATACAGTAATTAAATGGACACAATAAAGAGCTTGAATCAGTTGCAATTTTGGCCCCTTTGGCCCCTTTAGCTCAGAAACNGGAAAACCTATGCCAAATTTGTTGACTTACTACTGAAAGCTTATATCAAGAAAAATCCAAAGAAAAAAATCTGATCGAAATCCGATTTCAAATATTTCGAAAAATTACAATTTTGGTCCCTTTGACCCCTTGTAGCTCGAAAACGGTAAGCTATGCAAAATCCGCTGCCATACTACTGACAGCTTACATCAAGAGGAATCCAAAGAAAAAAATCCTATTGGATTCCGATGAAAAATAAAGATTTCACATATTTCGAAAACTTGCAATTTAGGCCCCTTTGACCCCTTGTAGCTAGAAAACGGTAAGAGCTACGCAATACCCGTTGCCATACAACTGAAAGCTTATATCAAGAGGAATTCAAAGAAAAAAATCCCATTGAAATCCGATGTAAAATAAAGATTTCACATATTTTGAAAATTTGCAATTTAGGTCCCTTTGACCACTTGTAGCTCGGAAACAGTAAGAGCTACGCAAAATCCGTTGACATAATACTGAAAGCTTATATCAAGAGGAATTCAAAGAAAAAAACCCCATCGAAATCCGATGAAAAATAAAAATTTCAGGTAATCAGCAAATTTGCAATTTTGGCCCAGTTCGGCCCCTCATAGCTGGGAAAGGAAACAAGTTACCAAAAATATAAAAGTTTAGCGCTATATTAATTTTTCATAAGGAATCTAATGAAAAAAACTGCATCAAAATCGGACAAAAAATGAAAAAAATAGATTTTTGAGATTTCCTCCTTTTGGGACCCATTTATCTCATTAACGGTACATGTGACATGAAATCCGTTGACATACATCCGATTAGAAATTTCCTTAAGATCACACTGAAAGAAACCCCATCAAAATCCGATAAATAATAAATATTCTACAGCCCAATATATGAAAACACCTAATTTGGCCCTTTTTGGCCCTTTTTAAAAAAACGGGCGGGGCCACAATACCAAAAACCTTCCTTTTGTGACAAGCAACATTATGTTAAAATTTCATAAGGATTGATCAACTAGAACTGAAGTTATCGCACGGAAACGAAGAGTCTACAGACGTAGATGACGCCGACGACGCTGCCAGTATCATACCAATACCGTTTCTTACAGTAGATAATACGCGGATTTTTAACCTGTAAAAGAATTTTGCAGGAGGCTTGCGTATTATCTAGTAGATTAGGGCACGAACCCATTTTTCAAGGAGGTATTTCAGCTACGTAGGTGCCAGAAACTACCACAAATGTCCAGTTTTGGTTCCTCGGGTAAGTAAACATTGCTTAGATGTATGCTAATAAAGATTTTAAACCTAAGAATTTGTGTTTTTTATTGACAAATGCCTTTTTCATAGTTTTTGTAGAATTGTGGATTTTTCATGTTGTTGCATCAATATTTTCGGGATTCAGATGCATTTTTATCACTTGCCAAACAATACAATATTGTCGACTGTATGTCCTACCTGTCAAATAAAATATGCCAGCAGAACAAGATCGTTTAAATGAGCAAATATACACGCCCGTTATCTCGCTGATTTTCCGACCGCCATTTTTGTTTGTGTCACCAGGTGATCTGTTTGACCGCTTGTGTCATGGAAGAAAATAGAATTTACAGTTTTCAAATTTTGAAACCATTTCAATGTTAAAGTTGACATTTTCACGTAGAATGGAAATTGCATGTGTTGTTTTGTTCCTAAATAAATGTTGACTTTCTATTGATGATATTTTTTAAGAACTGGTTTCCGTCGGCAATTTATGCCATTAAGCTTGTTCTGTAAATTTTCAGGCGGGAACAGTTCAAGGTAAATTTGTTTACCAGTTCGTAATCAGCTGTTTCATTCATTCAGTAAAGTGTAGCCTAGAGACAATGATGACGACTGACAACAAGATTTATGACCTATTAAGTGTGCCCTGTTAATTATTTAACCTCCAAATAAACAAATACTGACAAGATTATTGTTTTCTTTCAAACTGTAATCACCAATATATCATGTATCGAACACCACAGTTTTATGAATTTTAGTTATAAATTGTATAGAAATTGTGTAAATAAAGATGGCAAGATAGAATACTACCCAGAAATCTGACTTATACAATTTCTTTATAATTTATCACCAAATTTCATACAACGTGGAAACCCTTCGTAAACTGTTAGAATTAAAAAAAAAGTCTGAAATTATTTTGAACATTTTATTACGGTATGTTTTTTTCATTAGTATCAATAACAACAATAGAGTTCATAAGTTATATTCATATTATTCATTTAGTATCACTTATAAATAAAAGCATTCAGTTCAAAAATGTCATTTGTTAAATCAGCACTAAAATTATAAGCACAAGTTTATCAAAGTTCATATCACTTAAAACCCTTCGAATTCCTTCACGGAATATTCTGTACATGTCTCGTAGCGCTGATAAAGGCATCTCATCATCTTCCTCATCTCTATTGTAGTATATGTCACGATCATCTTCTTGTTCATCTTCGTCGCTCTTTGGTGTGCAATCTGGTCTGGTGCCAACGTTCTCTTCCCATAGAATATCGTCTTCACTGCCGTCTAATGCATTGGAGATGCAACACTTTTTGAAGGAGCGGACTATGATTTCAGGATCCAATTCTTCCCATGCCTTGACGATCCAGCTACAGATGGTTGGCATCTCAGGTTTTCTCATACGTCCACCACTGGTAAAGGAATGGTCATCACCGGCAATCCATGTGTTCCACTTCTGGCGTAGCATAGTCTTCATCGGTTTATTTACTCCAACATCTAGTGGTTGTAACATACTGGTCATTCCACCCGGGATGATGGCCAAGTCAGTTTTGTGATTTTCTTTGAGGATGGTTTTGACGTGATCTGACGGGTGACATCTAAATGCATCCAGTACAATTCAACTGCGTTGGTTTGAACCCGGCCGTCTTCCCCATACACGCTCTAACCAGTCTCTCATGATGTTGTCATCAAACCAGCCGTTGGGATGTACTTTCACTATAATACCCTTTGGGAACTGAAGTTTTGGCATCGTCTTTCTTTTGAAAACTACATATGGTGGTAGCTTTCCACCATCGGCAGTACATGCCAGCATAACAGTGAATCTATTCTTTTCATTGCCAGTTGTTTTGATCGATACGGTCTTGGAACCTCTCAGTGCAATTGTTGTGTCTGCTGGCATGTCGAATGTTAGAGGCGTTTGATCAGCATTTCCAATTTGTAAAAGTTGGTAATTCTTTTTCCTTCTACTGTCAATCATAAATGACTGGAACTTAGTTAGCTTTTCATCATAGTCTTCTGGCAATTTTTGTGCTATGTGGGTTCTTCGGCGTATTGACAACTGATTTCTTTTCATAAATCCATAGCACCAACCAACGGAGCCCCGAAATTGTTGACAGTCTGACGTCTGCTTTGCCAAGTGGATGGCCTTCAAGCGAAGTTCTGTTGTAGAAACTGCAACGCCTTGTTGGCGACGTTCTGTGACCCATTTTAGCAACTCTTTTTCTAAACCCGGGTAGTGTGCGGCAGTTTTACGGTCTGCCATCTTTGTTCTAGGCATTGCCTGGAGTCTATCTTTCTGTTTTC
>MJUU01000327.1:79235-91706 GCA_002080025.1 Modiolus philippinarum | reverse complement strand
ACTGTTGATTAGTTCTCAGTGATCGTCGGATTGAAAATTTTTCAGCATCTATTTAATACATGTTGATAGTAATACAACTCCAACACCAACCAGATACTAGTAAATTTTTAATCCTTTATTCAAAAGTAAATCTTATCTTTATGAGTAACGTGCAGTTAGTATAGTGGTCCTTCATGTCAAAAATTGTAGTAGATATGAAAAATATCAAGATACTTCTAAAAAGCATCTAGATACTTCTAACAAGTATTTAAGGTACTTCAAACAAGCAGATACGTTTAACAAGTAAGTAGATAATACTTTTTTGGTAAAAGTACCTAAATACCTTTGGACGAGTATTTTTTTTTTCGAAATACTTTTCTATCTATCTAGATATAATTCAAAAATGTTTAGATACTTTTCACTCTTTTTGAGAGTTTACACTGTTAGTGCTTTAGTTTTTATTGTTGTTTTTGTAGTGTTTGTGTTTTCAGGTTGTGAAGGGCCTCTGGTCTTCCGTTCTTCTGATGTTCTTGCTTTTAGCTTGTCTCTGGACTTTGGTTTATGTTATCTTGTTTTTTGTTCCTTCGGTATTCAACTGCCGTTGTTTTTTTTAACAAGTAACACATTACTTTTGATAAGTGTCTAGATACTCAAATAGTATCTAGATACTCCTTAAAATTATCTAGATACTTCGTAAAATTATCTAGATACTAGTGAGAAATATCTAGAAATTCAATATCTAATTTTTAGAAAATTTTGTTCCAAACTAAGGAGCATCTCCCTCTTGCACAGCTCTGTCCTTAAGCTGATTTTGGTTTTTCTATTTAGAGCTTATTGGTTATTTGTTCTCTATCAGGTTTAGACCTATTTCGGTCAATGGAATTCCCAATGTTTTGATTTTATCTGCACTGAAGAGACATAAGTTGTCGAAATGTGCATTTGCAGAATCTAAATTCACAGTAACTTCGGTATTTTGTTATTCATATTAGTGACTTTTCATGCCAAGAGTATTTAGATACTTGTCATAGTATCTAGATATATTTAACAAGTATATAGATGATAAGTATATGACAAGTACCTAGATGCTATTCTCAAGTACCTTAATATTACAAAAATGTTTAGTTTTGTTACTTATCTTGAGTATCAACGTACTTTTAGCAAACTCGTATCATCTAGATACATCTAAGAAGTATATGATAAGGTTCAGGAATATTAGAAGAAATATATATTACAAATTTTAATAAATAAAGTTCTCTATCAATTATAGGTCTTTATTGGGAAAATGTCAAGGGGTTGCATATTTCAACTTCCAATACATAATTACCCCTGTTAAGCTGGGAAATGTTTGAAGGTAAATTTCCAATATCAAAAACTGTACCTTAATATTACTCTGAACCGGGACAAAACATTATTCATTGTTACTTAGATAAAGAAATTTGTTTACATTTCTCTCAACCGGCCTAAACATTCAACCGGGCTAAACCAATTATACGCGAACTCTTCTTACCTAAACTGTTCGGCGAGAACTCCGTTTTATAGGGGTAATAATAGCTAATCAATCTTCAGATATTTAAGCAAGATGATATTATCCATATATTCTTCACACTGTACAAGACTACACCAATAGGTTGCAAAATTTCATAATACAAAAATACCCAAGTTGAATAATAAACCGTAGATTTTTGGTCTGCTGTATACGTGTTTCAAGGAGTAATATATAAAAAAGATTCGTTCTACTGTCCGCACTTTTTACCATAATTACACCTTATGTAAGTAAGCTGCCTTCAGATTGGTTAATAGCCGTTATATTTTTATGGCATATACCCCTCCACCTTGGTATTTGTCCTAGAGTCATCTGTGCACTTTGATAAATGAGACATTCGGTGTAATCAAACAGATATATCATGATAAGGAGGGGTATTTGCCAAAAATACAAGTCGCGGGACGGTAAAATGTCGACCCAAGACTTGCATTTTTGGCAAATACCCCTCCTTAACATGATATATCTGTTCAATATATACGTATGCAAGCCTTACCCAATCCAATGCGTTTCACCAAGATCTAAGCAAAAGTGCATTTTATATAATGTGGAATTGTTTGAAACGTTGACTGTAAATATTGTAAATATTCGTTGATCAAAAACTAGTTCCGTGTTATTCAGACTTTGTGTTTTTAACGACAGTTTTAAATCTGTTGTATGTTCACTTTATTTGATTGAGAACATTTTTAAAATATAAAATACGAAAAAAAAAAAAAAAATCATGGAGAACATTTGATTTATTTTTCATCTCAGATTATCTAAGAGTACCATGAAATGCGTTAGTGATATTTAACAGTTTTCAGTTTATTTTTACTGTCGAAATACAGCTGGGAAATTCTAAACTTTCTGATGAATTCTTTCAACCAAGCGTGCCAACTTATATTTTGTTCAGTGCTAAAATGTTAATTCAAATTCAAAGTGAACTTAAACCGGTTGCTCTGGTAAGTAATTTTTTTATTTACTTTTTATTTGATTTTTTTCCACTATTAAGGATGTAGCAAGGTGAAATTTAGAAAATTTTCGATTTTAAATTGATACTTTAAATGGAAAGAGTATTGGTTAAGGAAAAAAATCTGCTTAAATATTGATAGGTTGACACTTACTTATAACATCACTATGTGTGTAAACATTTCAACATAATATTATTTTCATTGCATTTCTCTTTATAATAAAATTCTAAAGTACATGAATGTTTTATGTTCGTTTATTATATCATTTTATATTTTCTCCGCAATAATGCAAAAGTAATTCTCTTTGAAACCGACGAAAATGCATAAACGTAAATCGTCACATATTGCATTATATGTTATATGTTTATCTCACAAGGTTAGCTACATGTACCTATAGATGTCTTGAACATCGGATACTTGTCAATGAACAATTTCAATTAGCCTCTTTTATCATTGGACCCTATGAGAAAATAAATTCAAAGATCTTCTTCTAAGAAACTATTAGTCCAATTAAAACCAAACTTAGTCACAATGGTCCTTAGATGGTTCCGTCCGTACCTCATCCAAGATGGCCGCCAGCGGGGAACATAGTTTTAACATTGGACCCTATGGGAAAAGACATTCAAAAATCTCAGAAACTACTGGTCCAATTAGACCAAACTTAGTCACAATGGTCTTTAGATGGTTCATTCCAAAATAGGTATCCGACAGATTCGTATCTCATCCAAGCTGGCCGCCAGCAGAAAACAATTTCAAAGATCTTCTTCTCAGAAACTACCAGCCCAATTATAACCAAACTTAGTCACAATGGTCCTTACATGGTCTCATTTAAAAATGTATTCGGCAATTTGGTACCTCATCCAAGATGGCCGCCAGCGGGAAACATAGTTTAATCATTGGACCCATGAATTTTAATGGGAACTCTTGTCCAAATTTTATTTGAATTGTGGTCTGATATTGGTTGTAATGGATGGAGCTCTCAGTTGTCATGGAAACCAGACCAGAAAACTAAAATTTTAGAGAAAAAAGTATTCTGCTAGACATTTTATTTGTGATTTCAGCACTAAAATAGATTGCAAGGGGAACCCCTGCCTAAATTTGTTTGTAAATGGAGAACTGAAATGTTTTAATTTCAGCAATATGTATAACCTTGATTATAAGGGGGAACCCCTGTCCAATTTTTTTGAATGGTGTTCTGTTATGGGTTTTAATGAATGGTGGAGCTTTCGGTTGCCCTTGACACTAAACAAGAAAACTGAAATTTTATTTAGAAAAATTATTCTGCTAAATTTTATGTTTTGTTTTCAGAAATGTGTAAACACTAGTTAATAAGGAGAACCCTGCCCAAATATTTTTGAAAGGGGCTTGTGATATATTGATTTTGGCATTATTACCTACATTATAAGGGAAACCCCTACCCAAATTATTTTTGAAAGATGGTCTGAAATGGATTGAAAAAGATAACACATTCAAATACATTTAAAGATCCTTTCTGAAACAACTTGTCCAAATAGAAAACAATGATACATTGATGGTACCTTTCAATAAAGATGAAAAAGAAAGGAAATGGGGTTAATGTCAAGGAGACAACATCCCATATCCAGGTTAAAACGACCAAAAACAAAACATCTAGGGGTCACCGTATGGTCTTCAACACAGTGAGGAACCTCACACCATATAGTAAGCCCTAAATGGCCCGAAAAGGTAAAAAAGTGAATAAATCAATGGAAACAATAACATCCAATAATCCAAATATCAAGAAACTAAAATTTTATAAGAAGACAAGGACAAGCCAATGACCAACATATTCCTGACTTGGGACAGGAGCAAAAATTGCGGTGGGGTTAAACTCGTTTTCTTGGATCCAAACCCTCCCCTTATGTGTGGTGAATGGCTAAAAATAAATACACAAAAAGACCCACAGTAAAAATCAAACTAGAAATAAAAGTATCCTTGAGGACCACACCTCATCCAATATGGCTGCCAAAATTAAAGTTTATATTGGATGCCATTAAAAGAATTAGGTCTCTGAAACTACTGATCCCATTAGAAATAAACTTGATCACAAAAGACCTCTGTTGGCCCCTTCAAATTTGCATTTTTGCATGTCTTCATCCAATCCAAGGTGAACATAGTTAAACATTGGACCCTATTGAAAATAACTAAATACCGAAGTTACTGTGAATTTTGATTCTGCATATGCGCATTTCGACAACTTATGTCTCTTCAGTGCAGATAATATCTAAACGTTTGGAAGACCATAAAGTCAAAGATCTTTAAAAACTGATAGAAAACAAATTACCAAATATGATCTAAATAGAAAGCCAAAATCAGCTAAGGACAGAGCTTTGCATGAGGGAGATACTCCTTAGTTTCAACAAAATTTACAAAAATTAGACTTTCGTGTCATCTATGATCCAGGTGAGCGATACAGGCTTTTGAGAGCCTCTTGTTGTATCAAAAACACAGTTCTACTTTGATTACCAGGTTTATTTTCAATGATTACCATATTTTGTGAATTTACTAAAATTAACTCAGTAAACAAGTTTTGATTATGTAATCAAAACTTGTTTACCGAGGTTAATTTTAGTAAATTTAGTGCAAAAATAAAAAGTGGCCATGGATGCCCTGGTACCCCATCCATTAGGAGCCTCCAACCTAAACCATGTCACTGAGACTGGCTAGATAACTGACTGGGTGCATTCCGAGATGCAGTCCCATTTCCAATGGCAATCAAAAACGTGTTGCATTGGTTACCCCATCGACCCTTTTATTGTGGCGCCACACAACCGTCCTTCGCCTTACATCCCTCTGCATGTCCATCTGTGTATGGCCCAAATTTTGTTTTAGCGCCAGACATATGAAAAACTGCCTCACCGAAGGACAAATCGGCAAAACTTGAGTCGCTCTGGCTAAAATCATCAGTCAACAGGATCGAATGTCGGTTGAAAAAATCACATTTTCTATATGCCATGAAACTGTAGGTCCTGTAAATTTATCTTTGGTCCGGCTGCTTTTTTGTCTGACAGATGTCCTGCAAGGTCTCTGGACTTTTCTATTTATCTGACATTGTTTGCATTTCCTCCTAAACAGCTTTGTTATTTTCAACCAAACTTGCAGGATTGCTTTAGTTTATAGTGTAGATGTGCATCTTTTCAACCAAACTTACAGGATTGCTTTAGTATATAGTATAGATTTGCATCATGCATTTTGTTTTCTTTATTTTTGTTTTTTTTTCTTCAGATTTTCAAAGCTTTTTTGACTTTGACATTTTAGCTTATTTAAGTCTTGAGGGTATCCCCATGTATCAGCAACTCCTCATGAGTCCTAAACCATTCAGTACTATTTAACAAAACTTGCAGGGATGTTGGAGTATATTTAGATATGCACCACGTATTTTGTTTTTCCTTTTGCCAGATTTTCAAGCTTTTTTTGGACTTTGTCTTTTTAGCAAATTTGAGTTTTAAGTGTAAGCCTCTGTTATCCTTAACTCCTCCTACACCAACTAAACTTGCTGAAATGCTTTGGTATGTATTGTAAATGTGCACAATGCATTCGGTTTTTCTTTATTTTTCAGTATCTATTGATAGTGCAGTCGATATGTGTGCTCCATGGAACAATCATACATTTTTTTCTCAAAAAGTTCATCCTTCCAAAAATATGTCGGTTCAAGTCGACGTTTTGCCAATTAACCAATTTTCATTAGTGCTGTTGGATTCAGGCAGTATCATAAATGGAGCTACTGGACTATTTTTTCACTTTTCATAGATTGTCTATTAAAATCTGAGCATTTTTTGGGGTTAAAGTCTGGGATAAAAATGCCGGGAACCCAGTCTAGATCAGCTTAAGATTTTTTGCTGCACTGTGAACGAAATTTAAAAGCAGGCTTACCAAGAAGGCACACTAGCAACGTTGATAAAAAAAGGGGTCCCTCTGCATTTGCTGATCCAGAGGGGGTTAGAGCCCCTTAGATTTTTCTGGAAAACAAAATTTACATTTCATGCAATATTTCGGAAAAACTGACAAAAAATCTGTAAAATATGCATTGAAACCCCCTTTTTCTAGAATTCCATGGGAACGCCGGCCATTTTTTTTAGGAAGCTGGTTCCACCGTTTCTCTGGATCTGCTTGGTGATATACATTTGTTGTCGCTCTTAAATGCTGCTCACTGGTCAAACTGGACCGATGATTCACTGGACGTAAAACTGATAAATCAATAAAAACCGGACCGATAATAATCATATCAAATCAATTTTTTATTGTCATATAAAACAAACAAGTAAAAGAATTAACAGAGTTACCAGTTCCCTATCCTCATTTCTAATGACTGTTTTATAAAGGACCCTATTTTTTCTACTTGCTTTCATTGGTGTTGATGGGCAAAGCAAAAAAATTAATTTTCTCATTTTCAGTGAACCTGTTAAATTTTTAGCATCTTCCGATAGAACATAAAACACAGAACATATTTTATTTATCAAATTACTAGCCCACTCAGGGTTACATGAGCATATACATACAAAAGGAAAAGAAATAATTGATTAGATAGTCGATAAACAATACATTCCACATACACATGTACATATATGGAATGGCTATATGAATAATGAGATAGTGTGATCAATTTTTTAAGCATATTGATATATTGAAAAGATCTGATCGTAGAGTAGAAATTTTCTTACAATATTACAAAAAGTGTAATTCTGCTAACAACACCAACAACCAGAGACTTCAAAGTTGAGCAGTTGCTGATCCAGAAATATTATCCGTGACCGTACGATTGCTATTTTAAGAATTTATATTGATAGAACTTTGAATTCCGGTAAATTCTATTGAGAAGGGGACTTGATCTCCAGTGTTGACATTTCCACGTGTTGAAGTTTATCTTTAGTTAAACGCTTCTCTGTTTGTTATTTTGTTATTCCTCACCAAAAAAAAAAAAATAAAATAAATAAAAAAAAAAAAATAAAAAAAAAAACAGATCGGCGAAATCTATAATCAATTTTGCAAACACCTGTGTCTAACAATAAAACAGGAAATATGACAAACGCGCAAAGGATTATGAGCTAATTATTTAACCTTTGAGATTGTCCCCATAATTTATATCGCTGTCGTAGTTGTGTATTGAATTACGTCACAGTATAAAGTGCACATTCGAATCGAGTATGCATGGTATGAGCCACCTTAAGAAAAGTTTTTATCTTTAATACCATTATTTTTGATATAAGGTTTTTTACCATATATGTTACAGTATAAGTGTACAATTAGCAATTATACACAATTAATAAAAAGATTCAGTAAATATGTAAAATAATTACTAACTTTTTCAGGTATTACGCATAACAGTATATACCTATAATGGCCGAAAATTACAATCACATGCAGCAATCCGCAAGGAAACTGCAGTAGAAAAACACATGACAGACCAGCGACAAACATAAATCAAAGCTCCGATGGAGCTGAAACTCGAAAGCCCTGAAAATCTACACGTGGCAAGACTTCGTAGTCATTCAAACAACTGCTGTATACGTCTACATGTATCAAGTTATTCCGTAATACGTGAAAATAATCGGATTGTGTGATTTCGTATGCATGTTGATTTTATTGCTATAATTATATGCAATACACATTTCACGGGTAAACAAATGTTATTTTCATCTTTGACAAATTACTGCGCGGCAGGCTCGTTGATCCGAGACGCAATATAAAAAAGCGAGTAATTTGATCAACATGCATATTGTCTTCAATTTAATATAACAACACCATATTCAACTCAAGAAAATGAAGAAATATAACTTCAATACACAATGTATACGATTTTGAAAGAAACTTGCGCACTATATTTTATCGGAAGCACGAAGACCATCTTTTAGAGCTGTTAATAGGCTTGAAGCCTCACGTGATTTTTCCTGTCACTTTAACAACTCTACAGCCATTTCATTGCTTTCGAGTTAAAAACGATAAGAACTCGGGATAGCCGGTCTTGGTACCGGCACTACCGAAAGCGATAAGGTCAAACTGTTTTATGGGTACCCAAACCTCCCCTTTCTCTTTCCCGTTTCACTATAGTATAATACACATACGAATAAACCTAATATTGGAAGAATACTAACTTAATGACCACTATCTCGAAAAAGAAAAGAATATGGCAAAGCGTTATTTAGAAAGATGGGTCAAAGAGTGATCGCCGCTACAGTGCCGGCTACCTCAAGAAAATGTGTCTGCTGGTTAAACAATGTCACACTACGGAAGAAAAATCAGACTCAAAACTCTCCGAAGGGTTTGGTAAAGAGTTGTCATGTATTTCAATGGACATCGACAATATCAGCGAGATACGAGTACATTTGTTGTATATATCACTGGATTCAAGAGCCAATTTAACGGATTCGTGTAGAATATCCCATAGATATTCACTATTACGTACAGAATGTACTTAAAATCCAAGTTTTTTCCAGAAAGATTTTTTTTATCATTTTCTGGCATTTTCGACAACATTTCCATTTAATCGAAGATGAAAATTGCCCTTTGTAATATTCTGTTTGCGAGTCACGTCATATTTAGATATCAAATTTTACTATCCTCTGTAAAGTAAGTGAGAACAGAGTCTAAAACAAATACTCTAAGGACAATGGCAACATCGGAAACACAAGGATACAAAGACTTAACATGAGTACGGCAAAAAAAAAAAAAATGAATACACATACATGTACAAAGATGAACAATTTCCAAAAAGTGTTGAATAATTTATGAAATCTGTAACAACGTTTTCAAAGTTTGGATGTGACAGTAAGGTTACGATGATTAAAACTGTGAATAATAGATTGATTGATTGATTAAATATTGTTTAACGTCTACTCAGCAATATTTCAGCTATATCAAGACGAGAACAAGTTTGTTAATAAATAATCACTTTAGGGTATGGAAAGGGCCATGGGACGGGAAATTCTGACTGCCACTGGAAAAGTAGATGAAATCGTTAAGGGCGGGGAATTTAGCCTTGTAGCCGATCACCTACGGACCACCCCAAAAAGAGCTTGCTACAAGGGTTCTTTAACGTGCAGGAAGCGTGGCATTTCTTCCAACACGTGGACCTGAGTTTACATCCCATCCGAAAGATGGGTTGTGTATTTAATTAATCCCGCACAACCACGGAATGGGTCCTATTTCTATATCCCGGGACCCTCGGGGTCAGCCTCCGTTTAGAAGGGGTCACACCCCGCAAGCCGGAGATACTGGGTCCTATTTCTATATCCCGGGGTTCCCTCGGGGTCCTCTGTTAGGATGGCTCATACTCCAAGCTCAGAGGATGCTGCGGGCCTATTCTTCAGCCGGGACCGCGCACGGCGGGTGAATAATAGAACAAACGCGTGAGATTCGTACCAGATGAGACGTGTACACCCCTTAGGATGGAGCTAGAGGAACATCGCGGATCTCCTGTAGTTGGCGATCGCAATTCTGGAATACCTGAATTGTGAACAATTCTGGAAGAAAAATTTATTCCAGAATTGTTGTTCCAGAATTGTTCCAGGAATGTGAAAATTTTAAATAATGCTAATTAATGGAACAATTTATTTAAGGATTGCTGTTCCAGAATTGTTACCCTATTAACATTAATTATTGAATAAAATCAATGCTAGGATAATATCTTATGATCCGTCATAATAATGTTGTTTCAATTAAAGTGATGATGTGTTTTTTCAATGCACAAAAACAATTTGACTCACAAACTGTATTATTTAAAAATGAAATATGAAATACTATAAGAATTGACAAATCAACAACATTGTTTTAAAAACAAAACCATTGTATGTGGGTTGCTTTGAAAAGAGTGGTTTCATATTCATGTAGCCTACTCCATATCCTTTCATTCACCATTCCTCTAAATTAAAACTTGGTCTGCTCTGCAATAATTGTTATGTGCCACGATATTTTCAAAAGCTTGATTTAGATTACTCCCCAACTATCACACCAATGCTTTTCCTCAAGGTAACTTAGGAGCAAATAAGAAGAAACCCCTCCCTTTCATCTTTTTGAATCAAAACTTTGCCAATAGCTCAGTAGGACTGGACAGTCTGCGTGTGGACTCCCGAATTTTCAAGCAGGTTCTCCCCTTGTCGGAATGAATAATGGTGCTTAGTAAAACTGCTTTATGACTAATTGTTAAGATTGAAGCATCATCCCTATGGTATGCTAAAGCTGGTAATTGCAAAGTGTCTGCTAGTCAAAACACCCATTGCTCTTTCTGAGGCATCTGCCACTTGTGATTAAAGGCTTTCATCAATTTCCACAACTTCACCTGTTGCAATAAGATCAGAGAGCATGTTCATCAATTTTTTCAAAACAAAAATCTCGTTAATACTGAAAAATCTGGATGACCGTCCTCTTGTGTGTGCAGTGAAACTACACCTTTTTTCCATAATTACATATGTGGAAAAGAAATGTTATTCTATATCGATTGGTGAAAAACCGACCTCGATCTGTTAAGTGGTTTTAGAAAAAATTGAGTTTTTGTATTCAATTTTTCTCAAATCTGGATCACTTCCGGTATCTCAATACGTCATAGATACTTTAACCACGTGTTAATCACATGATTGCTTTTGAACCGTTTGATTGGACAAAAAATTCGTATCATTAACCATACTGTTAAAGATCACTACGATGTACCAACTATTGCAACTGAAAGTGTGCATGCAAAATGCAGTTACAAAAAACTTCGTTTTATTCCCTTATGCATATTAATCATTTATTTATTTTTAAATATTCACAATAATGCATCCGAAATGTCCAATGAAATGTGTTTTTCTTCGTCTGTATTTATTGAAGAAAATATGGAATGTGTTGCCATAAAATAATTACACAAAAATGTAACAAAAAAACAACAGGTAACTTTCTCTGATATTACCTGGGGCATTTGAAACCATTGATGTAGACGGTCACAACAGTTGTTTATTGCTACTTTCGTTAATTGGATAATTGGTCACATGTCACCTTGCAGGTGTGAAAATCATTGATGATTTGAGGGAAATCATTTACCTGTGATGTTTCTGAATAAAACGAAATACACAGCGAGTCGATACAAACAGAAAATATATAAATAAATAAAACTTGATAGAAGTATTAAAATAGATAAGAACTAATTTTCAACATGCCATTTTAATCAAAATGTCATTGATTAAAAAAAAAATCAGACTTTACTCACGAAAATTCTCTTTTTTGAAAAGTACTGAACGAAAATTTATCAAGCGTTGGTGGGAGGATAGGACTGGTAAATTAGATGAAAATCGTATCGATAACCAAATTGTTGATGCATTCTGTATTTTAGACCGATTACAGACCACAAAATTAAATTAAAATCTGTCAATTTAGTAATGTTTTATTAGTAAGTTTTCACGAAGAGCGTCTTCCACTAGAAACTATTGTGCCCTCGATTTTGTAACATTTAAATTGTCTATTTATGTATTCATTTTATTTTGTTTCATTTTATTTTTTTTTACATAAACAATGAAAGTTAACAAAGACAACGTATGATAGCTTCTCCAATACCTTACAAAATTTGTGAATTATTTAACAGAAACAAACATTAATTAACGGTCGGCATCCAGAATGACTAAATTGTGTATTCAAATCATGTTTCACCTGGCAGACAAACAAGGTGTAAAACGGACAGTACACCCTTTTAATGACAATTCAATAAATCTTTTGTATTTAGGGGATGACTATTTGATTTTCAGGGGAGGGCTTGGGCGATTTCGCCCAGAAAATTTATTTATTTTCACAAAAATCTCGGACAAATTATTTGTTTTCACTAAATGTCACATCGAATTATTTATTTGCATTTGCAACAAAAAACGTATTCTGCAAATCAAAATTAACTTATTTATTTTAATGATAATTCGAATTATAATATTTTTTTTCACTGGCATCAAGATTAAATTATTTATTTGTAAAATCGCCCAAACGCCCCCCACCCAAAATTAAATGTGAAATGATCGTCCCCTCACTTTT